>VZTA01007482.1:29701-56309 GCA_013398855.1 Mohoua ochrocephala | reverse complement strand
TTTTTTTTTTTTTTCAGGAAACAGCTTTGCATTTGTGCATTTTGTAAATAGGTGAGAAGTTGTTAGTTGTTAGTTCAGAAAGTAGAGAAGCTGTTTTAAGTCACATGGTAGAATGATGGATGAACCAGAAATTTCTCCACAAGATCAGAGATTTTTAAGAACAATATGTGCTTTCTCTGATATGGACTTGTTCTGAATACTTGTCTGGCTTGGTTGGGTTTTTTTTAATGTTAATTTGATGAAGTACGGCTTCTAAATAAAATATGTTAATATTGGCAATTGGTAGGTAGGGTTTTGTTATTGCAGGGAAAACTTTCCTTCTGTAGGAAATCACAGTGTAATGCACAACTTTTGCTGAGTCTGTATCAGAAGAGCAAATATACAGTTTATTTATACTTTTAGTAACTATTAAAAGGACCAGCATACAAAAGTCACATTTTAAGATGTCTAAATCAATTTTGAAAACCTAAAAACCCAGATTCATTTCAGTGCTGCTATAAACATATGATGGAATCATGTGAGTTGAGGTAGCATTCTGCCGAGACGTATTTTGTGCAGTACAGCAATTATTTCCATTATCTTCTGTGGACTGATCGGTACTGAAGTCTGCTCAGATCATCAGAACACGATGTAAAGATTTCTGAAAGGTGAAATGTATTTTCAATTGTTCTTGTTTTGTTTTGTTTTTCTCCTGTAGGTACAACAACCCTGAAAAACTTCTGGAAACCCGGCGCGGACGCTGCGGCGAGTGGGCCAACTGTTTTACACTGTGCTGCAGAGCTGTAGGGTTTGAAGCAAGATATGTCTGGGACTATACAGGTATCAGTATTCTGGAGTATTGTAACGTTAATACAAACCTATGCAAAAGGAGGTTATGTATTTTATGTTTCTCAGATCATATTAGCCATTGGGCAGCACGTGCAGTTATGCAGGTCAGCTGACAAAGACAATATACATTCAATTTCCTGTCTTGCCTGGTGAGATGAAATACAGTTCTGCAAGTAAGGTCAGATGACTGACTTCAGAATCTTTAGCTGAATGTAAGGGACTGTGATTCTAAGAAAGAGGAAGCTTTGGTAACGTTTCTAAATGTAGATGAACAGAAAACATGTTCTTTTACCTGTTCCTTCATTTAATAAATTGGAAGAAGTTACAATATTCTGCAAGATTAGAATAGAGGCTCTGTCTTTATAATTCATTGTTTCTTCTTGGCCTTTGTTGCATAGATCATGTGTGGACTGAAGTATATTCTTCATCTCAGAAAAGATGGCTTCACTGTGATCCTTGTGAAAATGTCTGTGACAAGCCTCTTCTCTATGAAACTGGCTGGGGAAAGAAGCTCTCCTACATAATTGCATTCTCCAAAGATGAGGTAGGTGTAATGATGCTAATAATAAACAAACTTGCCCTGAGGCAAGTGTGCAATGTATTCCACCTTGGTGTGATTTCCAGAATTATTGTAGAAAAGCATACTTTGATTAGCTAGCCTCTTTAAATGAAGCAAGATATATGGCAATTTTTGGTTGCTTTATTTTCTTCTACTTGTGCTCGAGGTTGTTGATGTCACCTGGAGATACAGCTGTAAACATGAAGAAGTACTGTCCAGAAGGACGGCACTCAGCGAAGCCACGCTGCGAGAGACAATTAATGCACTAAACAGAACGGTATGTAGCTTTTCCTCACTGGGTTTCTGAGAGTGAAACACAAGCATCTGCAGAATGTGAAGTCCTCAAACAAAGGAATGCGTTTGGTAACCTCATAGGAATGTCCATGCACTATGGATATAAAAGTGCTGGTTATTACGCATTTTACTCTGAATACGTAGGAGTCAGTTGCAGTTCTGAACGTATGGGAAATGATGGTATGTAAGAGGATTATCATATTATCTCTTACATACACAGATGTGTGTGTATATATTAGCTTTCTTCTGGACTTTGGAGCAGACTTGTACTTGCTGGGGGTAAACTGCAACTCCTTAGTAACTGTATGGACTCCTTCAGGGTGGCTGAACATTTTCCACATCAGTGCTGCTATAACTTGAAAACAGTAGCATTTACAGTTGTAAGAAATGTAGGTTTAATTTGCTTTCAGTGACTTTTTACAGGCTCTAGGAAGTGAGAGGAATGATTCACGGGCTGTTTCCAAGACTTTCAAAAGGCGTTGATACCATCAGCAGAGCTTTGACTCAGAGCCACACATATTTACCCTGTTCATGCTTAGCATCCCCAAAACACATGGAGGGAGCCATTTGCACCTGCATGTCATAGTTGCTGAACCTCTCTGCTAAGCTTTTTCCACTCCGTACTTGGGACACCATTAACTTGTTTCAATATACTATAATACCATAAAAACTTGAATGACCTTGCGGCTTCCATTTTGTCCTCCCTTCCTTACAGGGCTAATTCCCATGCATGGAAACTTTAGTTCCAATGGTAGAATACAGCCAGTGGCTTAATAAACAGATTATGCCTTTTTTGAGGCCTGCTGGCTTGAGAGTTATAGCCATACACTAAGACTGTGAAGAATTGAGCTGGACTCGTGTTTGAGGCCAGGGCTTGAAATCATTTTAACAGTAATGATAAATTAGAGTCACATAGCAGAGTGGAGCACTGAGAAACCAGAGCAGCAAAGCAAAAGGAGGTAAAGGATCAGAAACTTTGAAGATGTCTTAGAGCGAGTTTTCATTACTCCATTCAGTCACAAGCCTCCAGCTACTATGATTTCCTTCATTGCAACCTATTCAGACCATAACTGTTGTAGAGGCCTCCTCTAACTCGCACTTTTCCCATCCTCTCCTAGAGACTGGCTCCGCAGTAGGAGGAATTATGGTCTTTGTACTGTTTGCTGCACAGCTCCAACACTCTGTCTTTTAAGCTCAATTTTTCTAAGTTACAACTAAAGAGAAGCACGGTACGCAGTATACATTATCACCTGTACTGCAATGTTAATGAAAATGGAGGCTGAGGGGTCATTATTTGTCTTTCCTGCATGAAGAGCAAAAACTGTGACCATTACTTCTCTGGATGTCTGTCTGTTCCATTGCCAGCAGAGTTCAAAGGATGTTGAGTGGCTTGCTGTTAAATGGATAGCTGACAAGAATAATTTAATCTCTTCAGTACTTATTTTACCTCTCAAAAATACTTTGTGTTTTATCTGGGCCACGCATTCCTAAATGAGAGTGTAGCCTCTGGATTATCCAACATCTGAAAATATTCTGTAGTGCTGTAGCACACTCTGACTACAGATCTTCTTCACCTACTTTGTATGGGCACTGCCCTATTCCAGTCCATTGTATGTTATCCCTATAGAAAGTGGGGGAGGACCCTGAACTTTCACTGCTTTCATTGGAAATTGGATGGTGGAACAGGGAAGCAGATTATTTTTTTATTTACTCCAGGCTCCAATTTTTTGGTAGTGTTTGTGAATGGTTATAGTTATAGCCAAGTCAACTCTTAAAAGGAGAACTAGTAATTTAGGTTGAATTGGAAACATTTCATGCTGATCAATGTGACATGAACCAGTGTTCCTTGTCAAAGGTTTAAAATTCAACTCCTGCCCTCAATTTATCTGTTGCTCACCCAGCAGTGGGCCTACCTAAACTATGGATTATCCGTCTCCTGAAAGCAGAGTCCTTCAGGAAGCATCAACAGCACAGCTCACACATGACGCAGAGCTGATTTTAAAGGTGCAGTTCACCATCCCTCTTCCTTCTTACTACCTTTGTCTGCCAAAGAAAGATGTGGCCTGAGAACATATGTAGAGGGTAATATCTTTAAAAAAAAAAAACCCAAAACAAAACAAACCCCCAAACAACCCAACCAAAAAAAAAAAAACCAAAAGCAAGAAGTTTGAGCCATGGCAGTTGGAGCTTTTGCAATCCATTTTTGATGACAATGTCATTGGTAGGAAATGTAGTTACAGGTTTTCCCAGCCCAGGCCATGTTGATGTCTGCAGAGTCTGAGTGTTTGGCACGTCAGGCCTGCTGCATTTCTATGCGAGAGTCTGCTGGGTGGTGGGAGGTGACCATAGTTAGCATACTTGTGCTCTTTATACTTGAGGAACTTACTGATTTCTTGTATTGTGCATAAAGAGTTCTGTTTTCTGAAGCCTTTTCATGTTGGAACACTGCCCTGTAACAGGTTTTTTCAGCTATTGTTAGAAAAACTACACAGCAAAGGCATCCAGTTCTCAGCATGGGATCAGTGATTTCAGTGGTGATGACCACTGACGCTGGGTTTCCCCTAGATGAAAGTGCTTGAAGTAAATCGTGGATTCGTATTGTAAATTTAGGATGAACCACTTCAAACTTCCTCTGAGCTGAAGCAAGGGTCAGTAGTGCTGCATAGGGATATCCAAAGTGTCCAGGCAACCGTTAGACTCAGGAAGGCCTGATGTTTCATGGGAAACTGCTGGAACCACTGGTTATTATCCATCAACACAAGTAGAGGTGTGTTTCCCCCCTTGCTGTGTTAGAACTGGTATTTGGCATCTGGAATTTTTTCAGCTGGAGCTGTTTCTCATCATTTCTCTGTATCTACTTTCTTTTATCCAGTTCCACATTGTTGACTGGAGCAAAAAAAGTCTTCAGATGTTTCTTTTGTGATCTCTATTAACAAAGCTTGCTGGGGTCAGAACTGCTTTTGAGATAATTGAAATGCTTATTAGCATCAAGTTTTATGTCCCAGTGGGCTGAGTGTGCATGCCTTGGGTGATCACCAAAGCAGAAAAAAGACGATGTGTGTAATAATTTACATACTCAATGTTGAACTTAATTTTTTCAGCCCCGTGTGGGTTTATCCACAGTTAAAAAAACCAAAAGGCTTCACATTCCAGATTTGTATATTTGACGTGAAAATCATGTAGACAAACTACCAACATCTCAATAAAATTTTTTAAAGTTGTTCACCAAAAAAAGGCTCATAGTTTTATTCATGTAAGCAAAGAAAATGTGTAATTCCTTTTATTTTCCACTAATTTTCCTGGAACTAAGTTTTTCTTCATTTTCTGACATCTGCAAAAATAGAGATGTCATAGTTTGTTTATTACAGAAACAGTGAAAAAACTCTTTCAAAGACTTTTCTTTGGGCTTAATCACAAAATCTTTTGTTCGGGCTTAATCACAAAACCAAGACTGTTGCCAACCAAATCACTCCACCTCAGCAAAGAAAAATTTGACCACAAATGATGCTTGCCTTTTCTTTCCTCCGAATAGTATTGAGAACAGCTATGGTACAGCATATGTATGAGTAGTTATAACCACTGTTGTGGAAGTGTTTTATCATCCAAGTAAATGTATTAAAAACAAAGCACAAAAATTATTTTAAAAGAATTCCACATAGTGCCTGCAAGTTCCTAGAGAAAGCACTGCTGTCACATAACTGCACTTTTGACTGGTTTATATTTGTGTCTGTGGTATATGATTAATGTTTCTAACAATCCGTCTAGACTTTAAATGTTAATCTGTTTTTTCAGTTCTGTTTTTCCCTGTTGGTGTCACTCTAGAGCAGAATTACAAATACCTGAATGTTTTCTTTTTTCCTAAATGTCTTTTTTCAGAGACAAAAGTCTTTGTCAGAAAATAGAAAAAGAGAGCTGCTGGAAAGGACTATTGTGGAGCTTGTTGAGTTTATTTCTCCTAAAACACCTAAACCCGGAGAATATGGTGGAAGGACATCAGGCTCGATGGCTTGGCGAGTAGCCAGAGGTGAAATTGGTCCAGAGGTATTTAACTTTTGCACTGATGACCATCTTAGAGGTAGCTAACTAAGGCTTTGGGATTGTGGGCTGTAAAGGAATGATAATTCACGGTAGGTAGCCAGATTCAGCTCAAACAAGTGAACCTTGCGAAAACATTAGGTGAAAGTTTGATGTGAATTTAGTAGAGGTCCACAAGTAATTTTTGAGAATTGATGGTGGTCCATTGATTCTAATAATGTTTGGAACTCCATGATATAAAGTGTGTTTTGTTCTTAAAAGTTAAAAATACTTTTTCATTTTAATTAGTTAGTTTGATGGAACTAGAAAGTTTAAGTCAGTTGAAAACAATTGGGAAAACTGTAAAAAATGTTTGTATTTGTATTATTAGTTACTTCCAGGTTTTAACCAATAGTAGGTTTTGACCAACTATTTTTGTTAATAAGTCAATGTGGGAGCAGTTAGAATTGTGTAAATTAAACAATCTCTTAAATAATAAACTTGATTGATTTTCACATCAATATGTTTTTTACTGTTTTGAAAAGCAAGGCTTGATTTTTTATTTATTTTGTGCTAAGATAACAGTTTCCCAGAGCCATAATCATATTTAGCTTGAGTCAGGATGCAAAGGCGGGACCTCAATTTTGTAGCAATCCCATCGTGTGGAATGTCTCGCTATCCTAAACAGAGACAGCTAAGTGAAATTAATGAGTTTCTTAGGATTGGCTAAGTTTGAGAAAGTAATAGTTCATTGCAGTTCTCTGTAGTTTGGAAGACTTAGTTTCTGCTTTGCTGAAACTCATAAGAACAATGACTTTTTTAAAAAAAAGTTATACCATGAAGATACAAAGTTTGTACTTCAAGTTTTTTGAAGCTGATTTGTAAATTGGCATACACAAGCGTCTGTGTATGGTAGTCGCAGAATATTTGCTATTCAAAATAACCATTTACTTATTCATTGTACAAGCAATGTACTCAACATACAAATTTTCCCTTCTGAAACTCTAATTTCTTACTTAAATGATCTTATTTCATGTTAGTTTGCTAAAAAATTACTTCTAAAAGTAATTATATAAAAATTTAATATAAAATTACTGTTCCTCTCTGGAAAAGATGCAGGTGGACTGTAGGAAACTGGTTTAAAACTTCTCTTCTGCAGAAATGGCTTTGTCCATGACCTCTCTTAAAAAGGATGGGTTTTTTTCACTTGGCAGCAAAACTAAATTGCAAAACTATGACATACTGTTTAAAAGTAACATAGTATTGGGGGAATTTAGGCATTGGGGAATGAAGGTGCTTGTATTTTTTGGCTTTTTCAGAAAAGAAAAGAAGTAGTTTTTATTCCCTCTGAAAAGGAGAAGACAACTAAACTGTTCCATCTCGTCTACAATATAATAGACGATAGTTATACACGGATTTCCAATAACAATGAAAAAATAAGTGGCTGGGAAGCAGGTGTTTGGAAAGCAGAATCTATTTGGAGAAAGGTTGAAACAGATTGGAAAATGGTAAGAACAGCAGTTATTAAAAGCCTATAATATACAGTAAAATTATGATAACTCCAGTACAACAGAAAACCCTTGCCAATGTTTGGGTTCAAAATCTCTCTTAGTGCCCATAGAATTTAGCTGATGTTAGTAAACGCTGTTGTTAAGGTTCAGTAAGATTGCCAGATGATATAAGAAATTGGAAATAAATTGAACTTGTCTTTCAGAAAGGATGATCGAATCCTCTGCAGGTAGGTAAAATCCTTGCCAGAGAACCAATGTAAAAAATGGCTTCCTTCTTAGGCTTTTGGGAAAATGCTGTTTTATTGGAAAGCAGTATTTCTCTCGAAATAAAAATATTTATTTGTTGGTTTTGAGAATAGCTTTATAGTGTATCATATCTCTTTGATACACAGCCAAAGGAAGAAATTGTCATCCTAAATAATACAATTCCATCTGCAAGAAGACAAAAACCTGGCAGTTATCCAGAATATTGTACACCCTGCTCAGAATCCTTCCTAAGTGTCAGGACTGAGCCACACAAGAGTCATATGCTCTAAATCTAAGACGAGAACTGATACCTGTGAAGTGGGAAGGGGTCAGGTACTAGCAAACAGTTTTTCCCACAACACCAACCAACTGTGGAACTGACATTCTTGTCAGGGACTAGAGCATGTCACTGCTTCTTTCCTCTTGCCGTTTTACTAGTCTGAAGGGTCTCTGACCAAACATTCTTCTAGCTTCCCGATGATGAAAACGGAGCCAAGTATGTAACTGCCTTTTGAGGTTTTCTCTGCTGGGTCTATACATAACTGACTTGCAAAATGCAATGCGGGAATGACTTGAAGAGGTTATGCTGCACAAAAGAGAAAGAATAAGGAAAGAAATGAGAGAATAGTATAAAAGATGTCACAACAGGGTACACTAATAGTAAAAGAGAAGTGACAGAAACTCAGAGTAAGGGACAGATGTTCTCTGCTTCCCTAGGATCTGCTAAAAATCTGATATTACATTATGTTTTCAATTCTGCAATGATCAGTTATCCTCAGTTTTGCAAGAAACATGCTGTCCTTGCACTGAAACTAAACTACAGTTCTGCTCAGCTCTCCTAATCAGATGAGACAAGGTGGGGCTGATCTATAAGGCCAAGCAAAAAGACTTTTCCCCTGTATTCAGAAGCACCTCAAAAGGATGAGATGATGGCAAGAGTGTTCTCTAACAAGGGGCTGTGAACATGTACAATTACCTAACTGTGGAATATACTTAGTGATGAAGAAAGAGGTTTTTTATATAAAACTGTACTTTGTACAGTTTTAAAGGTTCAGGGGCTTGACAGAGAATGAAAGTGTGTTATCTTAAGATTTTTACGTCCTTGTTACAAGGATTAATTTGATGTGTGTGTTGGTTGTCTCAGTTTTTGACATGCTGGTTGTGTCTTCTTTCCATGTAGGTTTATTTAGCCCGAAAAGAAGGGTCATCCTCTGCTTCCATCAGCTGGAAGTTTGAGTGCAAGTCAGTCGGTCTAAAAATAGATAATGTTTCAGTTAGGACAAGCAGTCAAACGTTTCAGAGTGGAAGAATACAGTGGAGACTTTGCTCTCCAACAGCAGAAATTGCTCTGATAGGAGGTAAGTGTGGAATCTAAATAATGAATTATATCATGCAGCAGAGGTGTAACTGGAAATAAATAGTTTATATGGAGAGAGTACTGTGCAAACACTAAAACCGAAATATGAATATTCTTTACTTTTCCAACGGCATTTCTTAGCAAGGTCAAGAAAATAGTGTGCATTTAATTAAAGCTGATACAAAACTCAGGTTTATTAATATACACAGCCCTACCTGCAACGGAGCAGGGCAAGCAAGAACACAGAGGGAATACAAGATACTTGTGTTTTACTAGGAAGGATAGATGCTTCTACGTCTGGTAGCAAATGAATCTGAGTAGTTGCAACTGAGATCCTTAAACATCCATTACAGCTTAGCCTTTTTAACGTGCATTATATATTCTATATTATATACTGTCTAGAGCTGTGGCTTACTGAATTATTTATCTTTTCCTCCAATAGATAAAAATCTTTGCTCCTATTCAGATTTTTCTGGAGCAACGGAAGTCGTATTGGAAGCAGTTCTAAATGGAGGGGATGGTGAAGCTGCATGGCAACACACACAGCTGTTTAGAGAGAGCTTAACAGGATGTGGAGAAAATTGCTTGGAGATAATTATAAAACTCAGTGACCTCTGAGAATCTGAACTGCAGAAATGTACTTTGGATTCCTTGAAGACGTTATACCATGGATACAACATGAAGATTTGGTTGGCAATTCCTCTTCATCCTGCTGGCAGCTTATTTCCTGTTTCACTGCTTCCATTAAACCAACTTGAAACTGCACATGTATTGAATAGGTAAACACCACAATGAAAACCTCTTTGCTATGAAAACAAACACCAAAATTAAGGGATTGAACCATAAAGTACCCTTTTCTTAACTTTGCAATGAAAAGGAAACAATTTTTAGGAAGCAAAACGTGATCGTAGAAGCACAAAGCAATTGTAATTTATTTTAATTTGGAATTTTGGGATTGGCTTGCTGTTTTTTTGGGGTTTTTATAATCTGCTAGGAAAACCAGTTTGAATTCTGTTTTCCAATTACAACAGATTCTTGTGATGATTTTAAAATATTTTAAACAATATTAGAAGATTTAGACATTTTAAAAAAATTGATTTTGTGTAGTATCCAGAAGTGCTGAAATTAACTTAAATTTTAAGATTACTTCTAAATTTCCTCATTAGATGTCTAAGTATTAGACCTGTGTTCAATACCTAGAACTATTTGGAAGCATGGTTGCTGGGAAAATAACCTCATTTTGAAAGAAGTGTTCATTATGTACCTAAAATTGTCATGGCCTGTGATATGAAATTGAGGCATAAAACTGAGTAAGAGCATCATATTTTTTTCTATGAAAAAATAGGTTATTCATTATAAATACTTTTTAATGATATTAATTCAGATTTGCTTAATAAATCTTTTAAAAGGTAGGCATGTAGGTTGAAATCCTTTTAAGCTGTTGTCTTGACTTGCTTTAAATAGTATTCCCAAATTTGATGTAAAAGTATATACGTTTTTTCTGTTCATTAATGCAGTGTTTAAATTTATTTTCAAACAATATAATAAAAAATACTATCCAGGAGATGTCAGATGTTGCAGTGCTGTGAATAAAGCATGGAGTGAATGTTCAGATTAGATAGTCTTTATCAGAATGTGAGGAAGGCTATGCCTGGATTATACAAGAGATTTTCTATTATAGAACTAAAATGAAAAGTTCAAACTATGGTTTTATTTTAAAATAAGTAAGAATTAAGGATGATGTTCTCAAGATCAGTCTTTTAAAAGTTTTTCTTTCTTTTTCTGACCTTTCCAACCTCTGTATTGATTTGAAGTGTTTGTCAAAAATAATTTATATTGAAATAAATGTTTGCTGACCTTTCAACAAATCTAAGCAAATATAAAACTATTCAGATTTTATTAGAAAACTGCATACGCACAGTGAACACAGGCATCTTAAAAAACAGTAGATTATGGCAGCTCAGGAGTGACAGAGCAGTGTGTGATGGATTATATACTTTACTTCAGAATGTAAATGGACAGTTTATGAGGGGGATTAGAAGAGTCTGCACCCCGTAATACAGAACAGCACAGGGACAGGGTACCGTATGGAAGGATGTTCATCAATGCTTGATTAATGCAAAGTGAATTTGCCAGTCTCCACTTAAAACTACTTGTGTATTTGGTTTCAGCTAATTGCTTTTTCTGAGATTTTTGAGTGGCAACCCAACAGAAAAGTATTTTAGGCTAGTATGTATACTACATTGGAAGTAAAAAGGAAAAAGAAGACGACTCAGGTACCACCAATCAGTAAAAATGTTTCCGCTCAATATTTTGATAGCTGAAAAAGTTACTGCTTTAAGACAGAAATTGTTTTTGCAGTGTATTACTTGGAGGACCTTGAAGAGTTGCAGAATTCCTTAACTGCATCTGATAATTTGAAATCAGAAGGCAAAATAAATTTAAAAGTAGTAAGGTAAAGTAATCTTCTCATAATTTTGGTGAGAATCTCTGGGGGAAGAGTAATACCTGCAGATAACTTAAAACTGTAAAGTAATCGAAGTCCATTTTTAAAATGTTTGAATGAATTAAAAAGATGGAAAAATGCCTTGCCAATCTAATGAATCAAGAAGTACTTCTGTATTTCTAAGATCACCTGCAATGAATAGAAGTGCTTATTTTAGGAAAGAATTAATAAGTAAAACACTCAGGCTGAACAGAGCTAATATGACAAATTTAAATGGAACTCCTTCAGTTGTCTTTTGGACAATGAACACTTTGAATCTCTTCATACATAAGCTGTTTTAAAGGCACTAATTTTCTCTGTTGATCTCCATTTCAGCCCAACTCTTGAAACATTTTAAATTATTTTTTTTTAACCAGAGGTAGTTTCTCATCCACAGTTGTTTAATGTTAACTTACAGTATCCTGAATTCGCCATATTGTATGGTGGAAAGATCTGTGCTGCAATCTGCTCTAAAAGTATGGTTTTTAAGTTATGCTGGCAGTGGTACAATACTAGATGAGTGATAGATGTTGATCGGGGCACATGTAGATAGAAGTCAGTGCTTATTGAACTTTTTAGAAGTTTGAGGAGGTGGAGATTAAATGTGGAAATTAAAAATATTGTTGCCTAGAAATGTATGGCTTATTACAGGTAAAACGAGCAATCCAGCTCAATCTGGTACATTTTAAAGAACGATTGGCTGTCCACTGTGCCATGTGTGGGTGCCTTCCAAGGTTGCACTGAGGTGTAACAGTGAAATCTTTTCCATTAAAGTTTACATAAATACTATACTACCCAGTTAATGCTTGTGAACTAATTTTGGGGTGCGTGGCTTCCAGCAGAACTATGTGGGAGCCCGTGCACAGAATTCCTCCTTTCAAACAACTGTTTGTTGTACTGTTGTCTGTCTAGAGTTGATCATCCAGCTGTTGATTTCTTCATATCCTGTTTTTGACACTTAATGCTTAGCAATTTCCTACACCCCCGGAAGTTGCTGGAAAGATGTATCCTTAAAATACATGAAGGAAGCCCGTGCTAGGCAGTGTAGAAAGAAAGCACAGGTACAAAGCACAGGTATGCAGGAATCAAGCAAACTTCGGTGTAAATTATATATTTGCATTGAGAAGTAAGTAGTGAAAATTATCTTGTCTGATCCTGTATGAAAATCTGTCTCCTTAACTCATCTGTTATCCTTGGAAGATTTTTCACATATAGTGGCTTGGATGTAAGATATAATCCCAATTATGTGCAACATCAGGAAATGTAGAACACTAAAAATAAAGTGTGTTTGTATCCATAGTGCGGTGGAATGAAAACAGATGGTAGGCAGCACATATGGCTGCCAGAAGCTGGGAACACCCCTTTGCAGAGTTCTTCCAGCTCAAAACAAAGCAAGCCAAAACAAAGGAACTCCAAGAGGGGCAGAGATTGTTCCAGGCAGATATGAGGATATCTGTCCTCTTCTCCACGCCCACACTCCTCATTTCTTTACCTTTGGTTGCTCAAGCTAGAAGTCGAAGTATACTAGTAGTTAAGAATTTAATGGACCTTCTTAGTATTTGACAAAACTTAGCATTTCTTAAGTATAGGCATTATTTAAAATAAATCTTTAGTTTCCATTGTAGGTTCAAACCTCCGGGTTTGGACAAAATTTAAAGTTTTGCCAGTGTTGTCCAAGCAATTTTACAACAAAAAGATGTGTCAATATTGAAGGGACTTCTGTATCTCAGCTTCACATCATATGGGTGGAGAAGGAAATTGCAGACAGGTGCCTTCCTTAAACACAGTTGCTGGAGTAGACTTAGATCCTCTCTATACTTTGAATATTTTTGGGGAGTTTATTCAGCATTATTGGCAGTAGTTCAGCTTACCTGGTGCTGGTTCTGGAGGCTCTTTTACGAGGTACTATTGTTGCAAGCAATGCTTGATGCCTTGTACCTTATGGCCTCTCCAAACAGTAATGAGTGATGTAATGTGTATTATGTGCACCTATATGATCGCTGGTCAAATAGCTGTAAACATGAGCAGAAGGGAAGAGTAGTAGCACTAATACCTGGGACAATTGTGGTTTTTTATGCTAGTCTTGGATATTTAATCCAAGCAAAAGGACAGGAGAGTGAAAAAAAAAAAAAGTCTTTAATAGATAGAAACAATTCCTTCTTTAGTAAAAGTTATTTATTTCAGGAGCAGAATTTTGAGACCTTGCATCCTTTATTATGGCACTTAGGAATGACCAAGTAACGAGCCAAGGTCAAATATATGTATTTTAGGTGTACAGGTATTATGAAATGTGTAAGGGCTTAAATGTGACTGTGAATAAGAGAACAGTGATTTTCTCAGTTGTTAAGATTTTTGTTCTTATTCTTGGGCTTGGGGGCTTTTTTTATGGTAAGCTTTGTAATTAGGCTTTAGCTTTATTTATGATTAGCCTGCTTCAGTTTCTGCAGCTTTTTTTTTTTCTCATCTAACTTAAAATACGTTTTAATTTGCTTTAATTTATGTACATGATTGCAGCTGTATGGTAAATACACTATGACAAAAAATAAGTTGGTTTCTTTATTTGGTAAAAGGAGATAAAAGGGATAGATTAAAAATATTCAAACTCAGCAGAAGAAAAAAAGCAATAGTAATTAAAATTGATGATACCCAGAAACCAAAAAAATTACCAGGACTTAATAAAATTTTATGGCGAAAGAAAATGTAATGGACTGCATAAACTGGTGCTGGTAAAAGTAGCTTCCAATGACTGACCCTGTTTTTGAGACATTTTACTGTGTGTTCATTTATATTTAGGTCCCTGAAAGTGAACAGCTTTTTTTGAAAATCCGTCTAAGATTTAAGGAATATCTGGGTTTAAATGTTTTTTATTTTTACTAGTTTAAGCTATAGAAACAATTTAAAAATTAAGAACAGGATCCTACTGCTTGTTGTAGATAATTCCTTCCTTTGTTCCAGTGAATATTCTGGATCTTTGATTTTTGAAAAAGCGTGTTTAGTGGCATATTGTAACCGAGAGTTTTATGTCCACATTACATGGAAGGATGTGAGATTTCAGTGTGGGACTGAGCACCTTTTAGAGGTCTTATAAACTGGGGGAAAAGATGATTTCACTTTGCATTTCGATTGTGATGTTTCAGTGTATGTTCTGTTAACTTGATCCTTTTATTCCATAATGCTATGTGTTATTTCATATCCTTGGAACTTCAGTAATACAGTGTATGATCCTTGAAGTCCCAGGGGAACATATTTTCCCCACCGAAAATCATCAACTGGCAGCTTATCTCTGTCGCAGTCAAGAGGAAATGCTGGACTTACTTTAGATAAGCAGTTCGGATAACAATGTACAGACTCCCTTGTGAAACAGTCATAAGGAAACCAGCTGACGTAAGAGAATGAAGACATCCAAGAGCACTGTTTAAGCAAACTTGTGCTAAAGTAGGTGGAACAGTTGGCCACAGCCTCTTAGAGCAAATGGAAACAGCAGCGAAGTACAGAATGGAAGGACAGAGCCTTGCTTCTCGCCTCTGCATTGTTGCCACTGTGATGAGAAGGATGGAAGGTAATGGAATGTGTGTGTGTCTATGATTGCGTTATATCAGAAGTCAAAATAACGTAGTTAAGCTGCAGCAGCTTTTACTTTTAGCCAAAGAGCCAGGGAAAATGTATGGTATATTAAAAAGCAAAGTTCACTACTGGCAAAAAAGATGTAAAACTTTATTGGCCAAAAGGGAAGTGCCTGGTTTTGGACTGCATTAAGAATTGTGGAGCTGTTCTGGTTTGGTTTAGTATGAAGCATGCCCAAAACTGGTTTTGATTTGTGTTTTCTTTTGTTAGGTTGTGTAGGTTGGAGTTTCTGCCTGAGTATGCTAACTGATTTCCATGATGCTGGCAATAGTGGTTTAAAAGAGTCCTTCCCCCTTCAAAAACTAAAACAAAAGATTCAAAATAAAAAATGAAAACATCACCACTAAGGATGTAGGAGCACAAACAGGAAGTGTTAGAGGCTGGAGTTTAATTTTAACACTTGAGGATGGAAAAAAGTTAAGAGCAACGCTGATTAATGAATGTCAAATTTGCATCATTTGGGGTTTGTTTAGAAAAGCTAATTGTTTCTTTTTTTCTTTTTTAAACCAACTATTTTTTGAAAGGAATTTGTGTTATCATGGAGCCTTTCAAAAGGAAACACCACCTTAGAAAGTCCTTGCTCGAGTGTCAGCACTATACATGATCTGCCTTTATAAGTTGTCTCAGCCCCTGACAACATTATTGATTGTATCAATTCTTCCTCTGCACTTCAAACTCTGGTTTTGATAATGGTATTTTTAAAATATAAATCCATTTGATTTTTTTTTGAGTAAGGGTGAAACCCCAGAGTTCACATTCAGTGCAACAGACATCACAATTTTTCTTGATTATGCGCTGTAACTATATATTCTGCAACTTCATTTTATAGTTTTGTTTCACATTTTAAGGCTTGCCAGTATTTCGTATTTGTACACCAGCTTATTGATGAAAAAAAATTAATGAATGACATAGAGATACAAAAAAATGGGCTTTCAACCAGACACAACATATGAATAACTTTCTGAAGACACAGGGAGACTTACATGCATTTCTGGCCCACAGAAACAAAATCTGTGATAGGAAACGGACTAAGAAACACTTGCCGGAATACACCTACCTTTTCTACTTTTGATTTCACTTATTTCACATATAGGACTGATTACCAATCGTGTGAGGAAATTCAGCCTTTTGTAAATATTCAGTGAAAAATACAAAGTCCATCTGTGAATAGAGCATGGAGGCAACATGGTGGAAGAGTGGCTGAAAGATTTTGGATGTGGAAGAAAATGAAAGGAAATAATGTGATTCATTTCTAAAGAACATGAGATTTACTGGCATGTGATAACCAATTCAGTGGAAATCAACTAGAACCTATTCTACTCCAAGGATTGAATGTTAAATCCATAACTGGGGAATATTTTATTGAAAAAGTTGTATGGAAAGGGCACTCCAGTCATGTAGCATTACTTGTGCTTGGAGCAGGAGTAACCATGTGTAGAACTGGTCAGTGGATTTTGTGTTTGACACACATTAGAATGAGAAAACCAGGACTAGCATTACCTATTAGCATCATCTAATTAGTGGTGAGATGGAGGGTTTCTACAGTGAAGCATAAGCAGATGCTTTGTCCATCTTTTGGAAGATTCCTTTGTTTAATGTGTGATATCAGTTGTCTCCTGGGGTAACCCTCACTGTTGTCTTCGCTCTTAAAAGCTCTTCCAAATTGCCCTTTTTCTGAACTAGTGGTTTTCATCCTTTGAAGCCATGCCTGCAGTGGCGATCAAGGCAACTTTCCAGTGGCTCATAGGTAAGATCTGGGGGCTTCTGCACTATCCCTGGATTCTGTCCTTTTCTCGCTTCCCTGGCGTATCGCAGGCTGGCACCCCAACCCCATACAGCCTCCATGTATTCCCTAGTTTATGACAGCTGCTGTTCCCTCTCTGGTGGGCAGTGGGAGAAGCAAGCTGTGAGGATGACAGTAGCGTGGTCTGCTGAGAGAGTTCCTTGAATGTGGTCCTCTGAATCTACCACAGTCTTCATTGTTGGGAGATTTTGTTCACCTCTTTTATCATTTTAGTTCCTACTTGCTTTTTGTGTTGTGTCATTGTGTCGTGTGTCCCCCCACTCCCCATGGCACATTCATAGGACAAGTGAATCTTCAGCCCCTATCATCCCAGTACTGTGTCCCTCACTGGTATCCTCCTGTATCCTCCAGTATCATTCCTGTTCCCAGCAAGTCCACTGGCTGCCAAGAGTAGCTTGCTGCAGGCCTGGTAACATAGGCCTTTCCTCACATTATTTGGGGACCCACTGTCATCCAGGAGCCTGAGAGGTGACGGAGGTGGTATAGGGTCTGCAAAGCAGGGGAAAGTGAAGCAGCAGCCATTTTAAAGGAAGAGTTTTAGTACCAACATTAGAACCTAGTGTTTTTGTAGGTTTATGCGTATAGTTCCAAAGGGCAATGAGGCTCCTGACCAAATAAGCAGATTTTAGTTCTTGGGAAAATTTTTCTCCACACCTCATAGAAACCTTACAGAAGGGCAGCTTAAGAAATTGCCATGGAAATTCAAAGAACTGAATGAATGACTATACATTAAATTTGCATGCTATGGTACAGGTATCTGTTGTAAGGCTAGAATGCTGATATTTTCAGTTTAACTCCAGAGAATAACCCAAACAAATGCTGAATTGAGAACAACATTATTATTTCATGTCTTTTTGAAAGATTAACTATTGCTTTTTATAAATATGCAAAGACCTGTAGGAGTAGAAATGCAAAGCATGGCATTCACCCCATTAGCGTGCTAATTCATTTAGAGGGAATTGAAAAAGTAGTTTCACCTATTTTATTTGCATGTTCCTGCTAGTCTGTTACAGAACCTGTTAAGCCACCGTGCCCGTGGCATAGTTAACAACCCTGGAGGGAGCACCAGCCTTACAGATTGTGGGATGTCCCACTGTGTACTGCATGGGAGTAGCATAGGTCAAGGGTGGGATGACAGGCACTGCAATCTTCCTGTTTGTAAAACACAGATAAGTGATCATAAATTAGCAGGGCAGATTGAAGCATTAAATGGGAGCTGGAGGGAGGCGTGGGAGTGCTGCGTTCCGCGTGTACGCTCCGCTGGGAGTACGTCTGTTGTACGGGGCAGCTTGGGAGTGCTGTGTGCTCTGCCTGGCTAAGGAGATATTTGGCTTTGTGGCTAAAAGCAGTCGTGCTGGTTTGGTGAAGCAACTCAGAGCTGAAGCATGTGCCGTGGGTTATGTTTGAGTGCTGCAGCTTGTGCTGCGTTCCCATGGGCTGGTGAATGTGCCTGCCTATGTGGCCTGTAACTGTGCTCTGTCTTTACTGTAATCAGAGAGCTGGTGTGGTTCTGGCTTTGCTGTACTTCAACAGCAACTCTCAGGAAAGAAAGCATTGTTTGCTCTGAATTCTCTTCAATTCTGCACAGGAACTCCAAGTTAGTACCTTAATTATTTGGGAGAATGGATTGCTTGACTAGAAAGCTGAGGAAAGCTTTATGATTTGAGAATGAAATGTTGCAAAGAACCATATGTATGCAATTGATCTCTTAAACTTTAGCTCTTCTGTGACTTCAAGTAACTTCATTGTGTTTTCAGCCTTTATGCCAGTGTGCTCTTTCATCATCATTACTCATGTCCCAGAGAACTGAGTCCAATGTATTTTGGGAGAAATGACAGAAAATAATGAGCAATTAAAAAAAAACAGGTTAGCAAACCAGCGGAATTCTCATGCATGAGAACCAACAAGTGACTTTTCAACAAACTGACTGTAAGATGTAAAGTAAAAAAGGAGCTTCCATGCTGCCTATCATGAGTCACAAGAGAAATGAACTCAGCAGAAAAATGTCATGTTTCAGTAGCATGTCCAACATGTCTCAAAGGGTACAGGAACATAAAAGAATCTGTAATAGTATCTCTGTCTTGTCCCAAAGAGCTAATGTTAGTACTGGTTCCAAGGTCAATGGAATTCTGACATGGTTAGTGTCAAATAGTTTCAAAAACTGCTAGAAAATATATTGATACATAAACTGCATTTTCTAATTTAAGATACATCAGAGGAAGGAAAATGTTGAGTGGGACAGAAACTGATACTATGTTGCAATTTCTGGATAATGTGTATTGCCTTTTCATGAAAACCTGGCAAGTTCATTGCACTTATTACCTGGAAATAGAAGAATGTGAGCAGCAGTAAAAGCCAAGGTAAAAGGAACCACACTACTTTCAGATACATTTCAAGAGCTTCAGAGCTTCCCGCTCTTCAAAGGCTTTCTGCTATAAAAGCTTCCAGCAGAAGAGCATATGTGGAATAACAAAGCTCAGTAAAAACCAACTAAACTGTAAGAAAGGTGAGTTGTTATGACAGTTCTATAGCATGATGGTAAAAACTTTGGCATGAGCTTAGTATGAGGCACAGTACAGGGAATATATTCTCTCTAGCTGCTATCTAGGAACTCAGGGTATCACTGAGTTGTTCCTTGCAAAATTAGTTTTAAAAAAATGAGGAGTGTGATTATAGTATAACAGTTAACAGATTTGTTGCAAAAATAGATTTGCTGCCTTTTTTCACACTTAGGTCTGTCAGTAGGATAAAACATGCAGTACCTTTTCTTTGCTTCGTAGTTTGCAAGAAATGAAGGAATATTGTAAAAGAACTGCATTGATGAAAAACATTTTCCTTTATTGTTCTGCAAGTTAAATCCACAGTAGATTTCAAAAAGAAATGTATAAAATAATGAGGACTACAGTGTCCATATTGTTTAGGTTAAAAAAAACCCCCACAGGTATATGTATATCAAAGCAAGTTACTTTTAACACATCCTGTAGATGAAAAACTTTTTTCTAGAACATTAAAGTGAATTCACAAATTACTAAAGCACGTATATTCAAAGTCATTCAAAAGACTGTTTTCCTTCCTCACAGGTGACAGCCAGGAATCCTAAATCAAAGAAAGAAATGCTGTGATCAGGGTGCAGCTTTCTGAGGTGCTTGGAAAGATGCTTTTGGAAACCATGCTGGACTGAAGACCTAGACTGAGATTCCCAGACTCTAATAAAAATCTGGCATAGCAAAGCGCTGGCTAAATGATGCCTGAGCAGTCCAACGCATTGTCCTGGCCAGTTCTGAAAGCTGTCGCTACTGCAACTTCTGCTGCCTCTACCAGCAGTGGCTGCATAGTGAGCAAGAGGCATATAAGGACCACGGATCTGGATGATTTTACTTCAGCTGAAAACTGAGGTAATGTGTTCTTACATTTCTCCAAGAAAAACCGGCGTGCATGAAGGAGCATAAAGAATCCACAGAGCTGATTGGAGCAACATAAGGTACGTAGTGGAAAGAGAATATAAGCAGTGTTAGTTGGGTAAAAAGAGAACAGGAGACCATAACCTAGACATAAAATTGTATTTAATGTGTTGCATTTGGTACTTTATTTACCCATTCTCCTAATAAATACAGCAAGACTAAAATGCTAAGCAGAAACACCACTATTGAAACAAATAATGGAGGACAGCTGCATGGTGTCTGGGAGAGAAACATTCAAGACCCAGAAATATCAATGCATTAAAGGATCTAAGGGATAACAAAAGATTTTTTAATGAATTTCTGGTCATCTTTGCTTAATAATAATACCTAAGAAAAATAGAAAAGTGCATGAAGCAGCTAGCAGTGACCATTTTAAAATGTTGCTTGCCCAATCACCCAAGCTGTTGAATTACACAACTCCTATTGAAATAAATAGGGACTGCTGCTGCTGAACTTTGTTACGAATGAGGCCACCTGAGAAACTGTTGAATAGCTGATCTATAACAAGTAATTGTTAGGGACTAACAATTCAGATAATTAAATTCAGATAATGCTTATGGTTAAGTGGGTGGCTGAGTCTTGTGTATATTTTACCTGTTTAGCCATACCCTTTATTTTTTTTTTATTTCAAGTATACATCTTGTTTTTGTAATTACTTTCTCAAAGACTTCTGAAAAATTAGTTCTCAAAAGCCTTAGAGTAGTCTGCTGACATAAGTAAGCTGAAACAATGTATTTAAGCAAGGAGATTTATTAGTAAACAGGTTACTGGAAAAAATAACTTAAGTCAGCTAGAAAAGAGTATTCACAAAACACTGTATAAACTTCCTTTTCTAAACTGCTTCGTAATTGTCAGAAGAACATGCTGAGCTCATTCCCTGTGCTGTGGGCTATAAAAGAGTAATTCAAATTTTAGGCCATCTAGTACCAAATCAAAAACATCATGGTCTAGTAATTCAAAGCACTAAGGCAGTATAAACTCAAGCTGCCAGTACAAATTTGCTCTAAGGGTTTCTTCATTAATTTGTTTGATAGGTAACTGCAAGCTCTCTGACTGTCTGTGGTTCCGCTGTTTTGTGCCTGACTGGACCCTTCATCGTTACCCCAGACTTTTCTTTTTGTTGGTTACTTCTTCTTGTCTTCCCCACTTACTGTGCTCAGGTGTAGTTTTAGCTGATGTCCTCATGTGTGCCTCCCCTATCCCTCTTTCAGATGGACGTTCGCAGGTCGTTCACCCGACTCTTTTGTCGCTCTTTGCCTCAGATATTAATTTGTTCAAGTATTCCAAAACTTGTGGCCTCCTTTTCTTTTTGCCTTTGACCTCAGCATAAACTATGTGGGTGCACTGGCCACACTTTAATGACACGCTCTGCCTCGGCGGAGGTTGAGCCATCTGCCTCTCTTGGGTCTTTCCTGAGCCTTTTCTCTTCTTGGGTTACCACAAGAACCACACAATTCCCTTCTGAGAAAGGGAATGCAGATGCACATCCGGACCCAGTCGTCATTGATTCCAGTCAAAACTGGTGGTACGGTGAAGCTGTGCAGAAAAGCTTGCCCTTTCTATTTCCTCCTCACAACTACTAATCATAAAACATAATGTATCAGAGGTGATTGAATTTCAGCTCAAGAGGGCAAAGTACCATATCTTTAGAGATTCTGTAGAATAGGGGCTTCTCTGCTGTCTACATCAGTCATCACTTTTCCCCACAGATTCAACATATCCACACATGCCTTGTATAGAAACAACTCCTTCACCTTCCTGTCATTCCAGGAATGAGTAGACATGACCTTCTGCTATTAGGAAGCAGTCTTGATACTCACTCGGAATCTTTCTTGGATTTCTGTCTGGAAGACTGCAGGAACACACTGGTAATGAGGACCTTCAATGAGCAAGGAGAGTCTTGCTGGGTAAAAATGAATTGCCGCTCACATTTTGTTGCCCAGTCAGTCTTGAGTGAACTACTAGGAACAAAACTGAATGTTTTACTCAAAAAGAAATTCCAAATTCTTTGGGAAGAGAGAGCTCCTTTTCAGAGGGGCCAGGATAGAAGGACAGTAAGAAAGAGATATGTGGCTAACATCAGAAAAGCTACTCAAGGAAAGCCTAGCATGTTTTGCAGTATTCATCACCCTGAGCTCAAGAGAGTGCCTTTCTGAATGGCATGGCATGCCCAAGCCTTGCTGGCTGTTTGCATTCTCCACGCTGATTAACAATGCCACAGTGCAGTTAGTGATTCCCAGCCTCCAAATCACAGCAATCTGCCTCTCAGCTCAGTATAACTGCTGAGATGGCCACTGCTATCTCATGTATGTTCAGCACAGACCTCAAAATACATCACCTCCATTCTGTGTTTTTTTCCATTGTCTTTGTCCCTCCAGGTGTTTGCAGCTTTTCCAACTGCCACGAACTCTTCTAAAAGACTCAGATGTTAATAGCATGGATAGTAATTCTATCCATGTTGAGAATTCCTCCCAGTACAGCCAGCTCAGCCTTCTCTGCTTCATCTCTGCATGCAACTTCTCTTGCTGTATGTGGTCACTGCATAAGGGAGCTTTCTCCTATACAGGGAATTTCAATACAAATATATTTAATTTCTATGACCAGGATCTGCCCTAGCAATAACTTTGTTTATGCTGCTCAGTGAAAGTGTGTCACAGTTTAAGACTGAGCTGACAGTGAGGAGACTGGGTGGGCTTGGATACTAAAGCAGTTCTAGTCACAGATAAATATTTAAAGTTTACAAGTGACACAACTTCCCTGTTCTGTGTGAGAGACCGAGCAGTTCAGGCTAGAGGCCAAGCACGTCAGTGTGATGGTCTCTAACACAAGCTGGGAGATGGTGCGATCCAGGAGGAAGTCAGGTGGGTCAATGCAGCAGTCCCAGCCATGAGATGGGCAGTCCAGGCTGGAGCCCAGGGGTCCCTCTAGCTAACTGTGGGGATTCTGCTGGACCTCTTCCCCAGCAACAGCCTGGCAGTAGCATTCACAGCTTGCCCCACTTGAGTTTTCCACACCTCTGGCAACAGCACAGCGCTTAACAGGTTAGTCACCAGGGGAGGAATTGGAGGGTAAACAGGGTTTAAGCCATCCAAGGCCTCTGTCAAACTGTCACAAAGTGGTATGTTGTTCCTGGAGAATTAAGATGGAAATGACCTGGTGTTTTTCAAGAGACTCATTGTGGAACAGTCTGACCCCAGGAATAGCTGCTGACAAACACGCCATGGATACATCAGGCGTGTAAGTCCTGGGTCCAGTTCAGCTGAGAGTGTCACGCAGTGCACTGGCAGTGCACACCCACAGAAAACCACTAGTGTGGCCTCTTGCTAATTCAACAAAGGTGTTTGAGATACAACTGTGTAAGTACACATGACCTGGCTAAATTAATATTGTTAGGTGATCCGGCCATGGGTAGACTTCTCTTAAATGCTTTGGAGTCATGGCCGGAAGCTCATTCACAATCAATGCAGTACAAGTGTGTTGGTCATTTTCATATTGTACTGCCCCAATCCTACCCAATAATGTGATCAATTGTTTCAAAAATATGTTAATGAATTATAATGAAATTTAAAAATGCAGTAGAATATGGAAATTACTTTATTGCGAGTGTAAATATTTAATATTAAAATATGCAATGTTTGTTTATACTTTATTACAACTACATACTATGTGGAATGTATAATGTCATGGGCATCAACTTAGTTTCATAAATATTTTAGCACAAAATTACACTTTTTCCTGTGTAGTTTGCAGAAAAATGAGAGCTGTGATCAATCATTTAAGTAAGTGGTTACGTTCGCAGAGTAGATAAATGTACAAAGTTTCACAAATAGTCACATTTTAGGCTCTTTAAATTTGAGTCCAGAAAAGCCACAGAGAAAGAAAAGGTTTTATTAGATAGCAAGTAAACTACAAGCAGCAAATAACTTAGAATAGATGGGAAGTTTGTATATACCAAGTATAGAAATACTTAAAGATTGTACATACAGCTGTTTTACTGCTAAAATGATTGAACACAAAGTAGCATTACAATAAATATTTTGCTTACTAAAAGCAATAGTGAAACTGGTTTAAGTAGATTATTGTTTTGAAAGTCTGTAGGGTACTTCTGTTTATGTTATGGGCTACAAGTATGAGGGCAAGTAAATCTCCAATGAATTGAAATAGGACTTTTTGTGTCCTATCTCAAGGGGATTATTAATTTAAAATGTCACACAATAAGTATGAAGTATTTGACATAAACTGGTAGTGCATGATTTGGGCAGGTTGCATCCAGTAAAGTAATTCCACTCCTATCAAAATGTTATGGCACTTGAATTTGATTCATGCTCAAATCTGCTTCTGTGTTTAACAGGGATCACTTAAGATGTGATGAGCAATCCCATTTCACTGCGTCACCTCTGCAGTCCACAGAAGCAGCTGCTTTTAGTCTCGTGAGAACTTTGTCCCACAATCCTACATGACTAGGAATGCAACCACTCAGCATACAAATATAAGTATTAGGGATAAAACCAACATCAACAGTAAGCCAGTAACATGCTGTGCAGCTAGCGTAGTATAGGATGAGAATTAAATAAAAACCAACTTGGACAAAGTAGTTTCAAAGACTAAAGAAAATGCTTGGGGGAACGTCAGCATTTCCTCATAAATCTGCTCCAGCGTGACACAGACTGAACATGTCCGACCATGCACGTTCAAAGATCAGTAACTGCCAAGAAGAAACTCCCTCTGTCTCTCTGTAATATATATGGAATTGGCTGCCTTCAAGTGAGATTGCTATCTTCTGCTTGGCTCACGTTGCAAAAGGCACGCTTCCCACACTAAGCACAGCCTATTTACTAAACAGCTGGAGCTGATGAGAACAGAGTACACTAATGTTTGGGACTTGCTCTGTTTCTGCTGAATACGGTAATGGTCCTCTACCAACGCAAAAAGCTTTGAGCAGCTGCACTCCCTCTGTTTTCTCTGATCCTCACAACATTCGTTGCAGCAGTGGCACTGTACAGGATTCATTTTAACGGGTCCTACATATAAATTTGAGAGTTTGAGGGAAAAAAAAAAAATCAACACGGTTCTAATCAGCAAGCCCAAAATTCTGAAGCACTCGCCATAACCTTGCAAGTGTTGCCTTCTGGTTCTGCACGAAATACCCTTTATCTTGCCCAAAGTAGGAGAAAACACAGCCTACAGCTCAGAGGTACATGCAGCCGCAATAAAACTAGGCTGGAACAGATAACTTACTGTCCCTTCCAGGCAGATGCCATTATTTTCCATAATCCCTGTGCAGCACTTAGATATTAGTTTAATAGATTCCTTAGAAACTGGCAGAGTAAAATTATGCTAAATAAGCAATATTTACTAGAAATTCTTCTGATCCTTCCCTTGAGGCATAATTGAACATTACAACTGACTCCTCAAAAGTGGCTGCTCCGTTTCCAATCCCTTTACTCCTTAGGAAAAGCATTTTGCAAAAGGAAAAATCTTTAAATTATTGCTCTTCCGTTGAAATTATTCTCTTCGGATACCAATTTGTCTACTAGCTTAGATGCAGTGCTCCTACTAATCCCTCCTTTTGAGACTTTACGTTCATAGTAATTCAAGGAGTGGAACAGGCTGGACTAGGTAGGTCCTTTGCATTTCACACAGCAGAATGAAAATTTCTAATTGAGAAGCTGCATGTGGTGAAGCATTTTTCTAAGCTTGTCAAAAAATCTGCTTATAATATTTATGGTCATATATATATACCTTTGGTGGAAAGTATCTAAAACTGTACCTATCTTCCATGCTCATACCTAAAATGACATGAATTTTGGGCTTTGTATACGCAGCATTTAGGCCTAGGAAGTAGATGCTAAGTTACACCACAGCATTTTTTTTCAAAAGGGCAAATATTTTAGAACAGGGTTGTGTGCTGTGTACAGGACGGGCTGTGCTGTGTGACCCTGCCTGAGGGCTTCACGCGGTGATACTCAAGTGTAGGTTAAAGATCTGCGAGCTGTCCGAGTTAAAGAACTCCTCGGGCCGATCCCCAGGGCCCAGAAGAGGGCAGTGGATTGTAAACGCTCTCCTGCCTGGAGCACCGGGACTTCCACCCTGCCGGTACCGCCGCAGGTCGCAGCGGTGGCGATGGCAGGGATCAGTTATGGGACTGGCGGAAAGGGGGCAGCTGCCCACCGTACCCCCGAGCACCTGTCCCACCTACCGCATCACCTCTTCTCCGCCCGCGCATCGCAGCATCATCCACCTGGAGCACCATGAAAACGGGACAGCCGTGCTCTGCCGGTCCCCAAACCAATTTCCCTGTGTGGTCACAGGGAAGCGAGGCCTCTCCCTCCCCGAAGTCGCAGAGTGGGAAGGTGGGCTGAGGCAGCCCGTAGCTGGCCGGGCAGGTGGGCGCTGCTTCGCCCCGATCCCCATCCCGATCCCGA
>VZTA01007482.1:0-29095 GCA_013398855.1 Mohoua ochrocephala | reverse complement strand
CCAAAGAGATTTTCCTTTTTTTTTTTTTAAAATGTTATTCTTAAATGAGGCTTCATTCATAAGTGAATAAAAGGCAACTCTTTAAATAAAATGCTTAGGAGAACAGCACTTTCCCCACGTAAATACATTTCTCTTGGGAAGATGCACAGCATGCTGAATGAGTTTTCCCTCATTCTCTGTATCTTAGTCTGACAGAAGTTAAAATTTGTATCTCCAGGGAAAAAGGGGTGTTTTTACTTTGCAAAAAGCTTATCAAATGCTAGTTTAATTCCTTTAGAGTCTTTAAACATTAAAAACCACATCTTAAGCAACCAAAGAACTGTACAAAAACATTGTCATGCGAAAGCTCTGTGTTTCATGCTAAATATTCTTGTTGACAAGGAGAGGGACTGGAGGAGGAGGAGGAGGAGGAGGCGGCGGCGGCGGCGGCAGCGGGGGACTGACTTGGGTGGTAAGTTGTGGGGCTGCGTTTTGTTGTTCGTGGGTTTTGCTGCTCGTGTTTGATTATTATTTCTGTTTGCGTCCCTTGCGTGTGTGGAAAGAGCGCGGGTTGGCTTTGAAAGGAGGGAAGAAGCTGAGGGCTGGCGTGGAAAGGGAAGCGCTGTAGAGCCGCCGCTCGGTGGAGGGCTCTGGGGTGGGAGGAGAAAGCCTGGGCTTGGGATTGGTGTTACAGGAGGGGAGCTTTTATCCCTGGGGGGGCTCCTCGGGATGCTGGGAGCCGTAGGGAAGAGGTCATCCTGCGAGCAAACAGGTGGGAAGGAGCCTCCCGTCCTGGGGGGAGCGGGTGGGTCATCAGGGCTGTCTTGACGTCGCTGTCCTCCACAGCGAGATGTGGTCTGTCTGTCCCGCCAGAGTTGCAGGTGTTGCCTCTTGTTCCTAGAGCAAAGCCTTTGCGGGCTAGTAGAGGGCCTCTGTGTTGATCCCATCTTCTTTTCCAGCTGTGTGAAAGGACAATACCTGAAGTTCCCAAGTTTCAGTGAGCAGGAGCTGTGTGCTTGCTCTTCCATCTTGGCGTTCAACTTCATCATCTTCCAAAAGTTGTAACTCTAGCAGAGTTGGAGTTGCAAGAAAGGGGGTGTTTTATTGCCTTTCGTGGATTGGTTGGAAGTATTAAGATTAGAGAGGGTGCTGGTGATAACTGACTCTAGAACTGGTGAATCCTTCTCAGCCTCCGTATAGTCCTTTGAGAGTTCAAGCCCTGGCTCCCAGCGCAGGGGTGCTCCCCCCGTCTGTAGTAACAGTGGATGCTCTCAGGTTTTGGTGAGACCTGAGAGGAAGGAGGAGCAAAGATGACCTGAAGGGGTCTGGTTCAGCCAATCAGTAACTCCCCTGCCTTTCTCTTGCTCAGCATAGAGGGGTAACTTCTTTAATGTTTAAGCAGAAGACACTGTATCTTGATTGATAGGTGGTGAGGTATCTTTAATCAGATACATGTGCTTCACAGAGGTAGGAACTTTTAACAAGTCTTGTTAAAGAGAGTAGCAGCAAACTTGTTCTTGGGTCCCTCTACATCTTGGAGCTGGAAAGAAGTATTATTGGAGTGAACAAATCCTATGTGTTCTGATGGTGGACTATTTCCATGGCTCTAATTACTGCATTTTATGTCAGTAATTCTCTTTAATTTTAAGAAGCTGGCAGCATGGAAAGGTATATATAAAAGAAGTGCAAGTTTCTGGGTGTGCCAGTTGAAATTAGACAGTTTAGGCATGGGAACAGCCCTAAACTGAAAAGCTAAAATTGTTCTCCTTTCTTTCTGCAATACTTTGTGATCTTTATCAACTGTGGTCTTTGGGTGGCTCTTCAGAATTAAGATTTTTACCATCTAGGTTCGACCAAGTAATTGAAAGTTTTACAGCTCATACAGAAAACTGCAGAATGAAGTGTGAAAATTACTGAATAGGCATTTTTAATGAAACATGTTCTTAAATGTAATGGGGTTGAAATTATGGTGAGTCAACAGTTTCCTACAACTGGAAATGATCAAACTTTTCGTTCTCTAAAAGCAGTAAAAGTTAAAAGTGTCTTTGTCAACTCAGAGTAGTTGTAGGGAATTAATCAGATTTTAGTTAAAACTGTGTTCATTTATTTTTTCAGAGAACAGTGGGATATTCTTTCTCTCGTGTGCATTTTAAAGGGTGAAGGTAGGATTTCTGAGCCAGCTCCTAAAACCGGACCTGTTCCATGTCAGCTGTAGAACACTGGCACACAAAAGAACAATGTTGTTGTAGCACTGAATTAGATGGGGCCATGGCCAGTGCGCCAGGCTAAAAAAAATGTCGGTTTAGGTGGTGGTTCATTTGTAGATGATTGTATGCCGTCCTTGAGGGTGAGAGGTACAGAGGTAGGAACAGAATAGTTTCAGCTGTCTGGCTTTAATCTGCTTGCCATGTATGTGCTGGATATGCAACCACTTGCAGTTTGGTCGTAGGTCGTTTTGAAACCACCTTGATTTCTTTAGAATTCTTGCTAGCGTGTTGAAACCACTGGGATGCTTCTCTGTCCTAGTAATGTAGTCTCTGTAGTTTGTGGTTTCTTAGTAAAACCACGAGTTAAACAATTGAAGGGTAACAGAAGAAAGTCTGGCCCTAAAGATGAGGAAACGTTTAAAACTTGGTGGGATGTCAATTCCCGTTTCAGAGTAGCAGATCCTCTGTTCGTAGCCTGGTTGCTCACGTGTTAGTAAAGAGCTGTGTGTGTAACTTCAGCTGTGGGTGCGATTCCAAGCACACACTTGTAGGTAGGCAAGAGTTGCATGCAGTTGTGGAAAAGAAAAGGTACTTCCTATGGTAGAGGATTTACCCTAGAGTGAATTCCATAGTGAGACATCATAAAAGCATCAGGTGATACCTACTTTTACTTTTAAAAGCCAGAGGAATTAAATGTTCATGGAAACAAACAGCAAGTTATCTGTGTTTTCAGCTGTAACAGGACTTGGAGAAATATAACTAGTTAGCTGGTAAGCAGGCACAATTACCAGTGATGGGGACACGTGAGAGTATTGAAAATAGTTACTGTGAAAATGATTTAGCATTATTTAACTGAAGATAAACCAAGATAACCTCTGATTTATAAAATGTACTCATTTGTTTTTTTAATAGTTTTTTTTCCCCCTTGGTCTCATTGATGATTTTCTGAAATCAGCTTGCATCTCTGCACTCTGATAGTTGGTAGAAGGTGGAGTTTTGACCAACAGAGTGATATAAATTACTTTTGGTGGGTCATCTCCAAGTGTCGCTCACAAAAGTGCTAAGTTGTATTAAGAGTTAGTTATAAAAGCGTGGATTTGTAACTAGAAGAGTTTTCACTGGTGAAATGTAATGGCGTTTTCTAATGCTAGAAAAACTTACTTTGAACAAAAGAAATAATTCTTCAGCCTCTGTGTGTGTTTAGGAACTCCAGAAAATGAATTGTAATGGTACAGTAATAGCACTTAATTTTTTTTTATAAATATGCCTTTTATAGTGAAGGTGAAGTCATTGCAAGTAACGCTTTGAAGTGCATTGGTTCTGATACAGTGGTAATACCCACAAAACTGAATATTTCAAACAAACAACATTTAATCACTTACTTCTGTCAGTGTTTTCAAGAGTTTCTTCTCGACCCTAAGAGCTACATGAGCCTGATAAATGGAAGCTGAGACTCCTGATAATAATTTAGGACTTTGAACACCACTTCCATTTTCCTGTCTTTGGTGAAAGGGACAGGTTTCGGCTCTAGGAAATGCTAGCTTAAGGTGAATATATGCTGAGTGTTCATGTGACTTCTCTTTTAATAAAATATCATTAATATCTGCTCCTTGGATGGAGCAGAAAGGAAATAAGGTATATTGTTAATAGATGGAAATATTGCATATGTGTGGGTTATACCTGTTTGAATAAAAACAGTAGATGTATATTGGTAAGTGAAAAGAACCAGCCTTTCAAATAATCTAAATTCAGATATTATCATCTTTCGGAAGTTTCAGAGTTTACCTTAAAAATAGCTTTTAACTTAATAATGTCTTTTTTTTAAAATATGAAGATTGTATGTAATTGGTAAGATAGTAGACTCAAAAATTTTAAAAAAGCACCGACAAATAAAGCCCACCCTAGTCCTGTTAAAGGGACCTTGTCTTTCATTTATCGTTTCATTTGAAATCAAATGCTTTTAACTGTAATAAAGGGGTGACTTTCAGTTTGATTTGGCTGTTAATAATATGTTCTGAGAGGATTAAAACAACTCTTCCTCTTGAATAATGTCCGATAACTTGTAGTGATGTGCCCTAATTCACTGGTTATGGCTCCTGCACTGGGTGGTTTCTAACTTTATTGGGTAGGTTTTATGCCTCTGAAATCTGAACAGGATCTCTCCTGCCCCAAGGATCTGCCTATCACCGCTACACCGAGCTTTGACCATTCCTCTGATTTGGGAGCGGGGGCTTTTGGATGGGAGCAACACAGGAGTTCCCTTCTTCTGCCAATGTAGTGCTTGGAGGGAGAGTGTTGGGATATGACTGTGTGCCCAAAGTTGCACTGCTCTATCGGGTCCATTTCTGTAAGGTGTCAGGGTTCTGCCTGCCTGAAGGACAAACAGTTGGCAGATATGGTTCAGTAATATGACCAAATTCTAGTTAAATCTTCTGTTTTTAGAAATAAGCATACTGTCCTAGAGGTGAACCAAGGGTAAATAGTCCTTTATCCTTTTTATTGCTGTTTATTACTATGCTATTCATTTCAGAGAATGAGTAGGTGGACGAAGTTCCTACTCCTGAGTCCTTTAGACCTCTTTAGTTGCCCCTCCAGACCGATGTGAAAGCTCAGAATTAGCTTTCTGCTCTTTCCATTTCTTTATCTGGATCAGACCTTCTGTTTCTCGGCGGGCTGAAGCGGGGCTGGGACGCAGTTGTCACACATGTAACAGTTGTTACATGTGCTGTTAGTTTGTCTTATCTTTCCTCCGCTGCGCTGTGGTGTCTGCGGAGCAGGCGGGGGGTGGGGGAAAAGTCTTGTGTTGTTGCCAAGCCTTGTTCCAGTGCTCTCCTCTTGCTTTATGTGAGTGTCTGTATTTTGCTATTATGGTGACCAGAGAACCGGGAGGTTTTTCTTGTCCTCTGTGTCCTTCCCCTCCCTCCCCCTCCTTTTTTCACAGTTACACAATGAAAGGAAGGTCAGACCTGAAATACTTGCCCCAATATATTAATATTAATATTTACTTTTACTAAACAGAATGTGTTTTGTAGGCCTTGAGCTATATAGATATACCCAACAGTTGCGGGGAAGCAGCATTCCCTCCTGGTCTTGTTGTATTTCTGATTCTGCTGCCCTTAAGGAAGCAGTGCTGTAAAGAGATGTCATGACTCTCCTGGATATTCTAGCACCAGAGGGAAATGTTTGTGGCTCAGTTGGGTGAGTCAGACACAATAGTTCCGAAGAGGGATTCCTCAGATATTTTGGCTTGCCTGCCAGAAAAAAAGTGGTTGCTTCTTATTCCTCTACCCTCCACACCACCATTCATTAAATACTTTCATTGTCCAGTCTTCTCCTTGTCAGAGTGCTGAATTATGCAGGATCAAAGAAGTGATAGAGGTGATATCAGGTGGAAGCTTGGTGCTGGAACAGGATCGGGGCCACGTCTTTGACAGCAGCTGAGCCAGTCCCACAGCTCAGTGCGTGCATCTGCACCCTCTGTGTTCTGAGCTGGGAGGAGACCTTGTTCTGGCATAGGTGAAAGAGGGGTGAATGCAAAGGAGTGGGGAGCTAAGTTGTAACCAAGTCTAGGAAGGGATGTATATCTCAGGGTTTTGGGGGGGAATTGATTTTAAAAGGTTTGTGGATGATTACTTTAGGTGTTCGGTGGGGAAAGGTGTGTGTTCAAGCACGTGTCCTCTGTTAATATTCAACCTGTGTAGCCTTGTGTGTGTGTGTGTACATTTAATTTATAAGATGCCTGTGCTGTATTAAAGAGTAAGTAAGGAATTACTTTATTTGGACAGATAAAATAACCTTTCCAAATAAAAGAGCATATAAGTAGTCTAAAATTGACAGCTTAGGTCTGAAAAAATTGCTGATTAAATTTAGTATTTCATTTTCATTGACTTTATTTTTCCAGAAGTAGATTTTTACCTTGCGCCTAAACTGCCTTCTGTGTCTATGTGCAAAGGTAGTCTGCAAATGCATGTTTATGTTTCAATTAATGAAAAGCAGCACATGTGATTCATAGCTGATGGATGTGAGCGATTTCATCCCTGGGAGTGAGTTTTATATATATTACAGATTTTATAGAGAAAATTTAAGAATGAAAACTGTGTCAGAAAACTTCATTTTCCTCATTTGAAACGGTAAATTTCTTGCAAGCCACCCACAGTGAAAACATTATTCTGCGTTAAATAGGTGCTTTGAAAGTTTTCAAAAGCAGATTGAGCAAAAAAACCCGTAGTTCTAAATGTGTATAACTGTGTGAAGAAGCCTGTTTTGAAAATTTTGTGCTTGGAAAAATAGTGGTGTCTTCTCAAGTACTTGTGTTGGAACCCAGATATTTCGGAAGAGTGTATTTTAAGGCTAGTATTCCAGATTCAAAGTAAATACTAAGTTTTAAGGCATATCAACTATTATTACATAACTTTGAGAATAAATACTAAAATTTGAAGTATATTTAAAGTTCTAGCAACAAAAACAAGGCATCAAAATCAAACACCAAATATTTATTTGTGTTATAAATATAGAAGAAAACTGTTCCTGATAAGTGAAGTGATAAGCCAGCTCTTAGTAGTTTGTACTCAAAAGTGTTTCCTAGCCATTTTCTTCAGGTATTTCAGTAATGAGTACTCAAAAATTTGGTGTGAAAAGCAGGGAGATATTCCTCCCCTCCTTGACAAGTGAGCATCAGATCTGCTATTTTTAAAACTTCAGTGTGATTGTAAATGCTTTTACTCTTATGAACTAAGTCCTTTTAAATTGTGTTTTGAAGTGCGTTGTTAACTTATTCTATGATATCAGCTTATCTAGTTTCATTTAATAAAGCTATTTTAATATCCTGTCTGTGTCTCAATGCAATTCCAATTTACATAGAAATACAGTTTGCCACTGGAAAGTTGCTGCTACTTCTGTTTTTTCTGTTTTTTTTATTTTGTGAAAGTGATAAATCTGTGTATTTGTTACACTATCCACATCTAGCAATTTTAGTGGTTTTTTTCAGCAAGTAAGAAAAAAGGGTGTTAGCAAAGTTAGTGTAAAATCTGCTTGAGCTAGAACATGTATGAAAGGTTCAGACCTAAACATCAGATCTGTATTTTTCTTTGGACCTAATTAGAAAAGCTACCTTAAAGGAAAACAAAAAGAAAAAAAAAAAAGATGTAAAAGAGGATTAAAATGCTTAATCTACTATGGGTTTTTTTTCCTGATTTGTGAGGTAGAATTGCAGTTGAGATATTAAACAGTCTGCCTTTCATGGACACCACATATCTTGAAGAGGTACTGATTTCTTTTGCTCTTTTTTAGAGAATTAGTGGGCCTGGTTAGTCTTGGGCTTCCTGTTCCTTCTTTACGACATCGGAAAGTTGTGCAAAGAACAAATGTATGAAAAACTGGGCAAATGTCTGCCTTAGTGAGGTGCCAAAACCTCACACCAGCTTTCTCAATCTGTGAAGGAATCTTTAAGGAGAGAGCAAGAAATAATATTTTCTTGTCATGACAAAATACAGGAGCCATAAGATAACACTGAGAAGTTATTTTCCTATAAATCAAAAGAAGCTGAGATAAAGTAGAGGAAAAAAAATAGTAAAAAAAAAGCTCTTGCAACCAGATAACTTGATATGTAATGTTTCCATAAGAGCAGTTGGGGTTCTGGGGTCGTCCCCTAAGCAGAGCATCTTTACTTATGAGAAATGGGTAGCGTGAGCTTCACTGGAGATATTTCCAGCTGTGTAATCCTGGTAGCTTTGGGCTATTTGGAGTTTTTAGGGAAGATAGTGTAGTAGTGTGTGAGCATTGCAGTCCTGTGTTTATTCCCTTGGTAGCTGTGTGTCATGACATAAAGGTAGAGGAATGGCAAGGTGTCTGGGGAAAAATAACACTGTCTCAGTCCAGCTGATACAGAGAGTTCTGTTCCCTGAAGTCATTCAGGCTGTTACTCCATGCGTCAGCACAGAGCTTTTTGTTGGCTGAGGTAGCATTTTTTGTCACACTCTGTTTAGTGATCCTAACTTAGTGTTTTCCACCACTGTTGTATTACAGCATCATCATGAAAACTTGGGGGTGTCATGTCACAGTCTTGGAGTAAAATGGAGGCAAGTTACTTGGGGGAGAGCAGTTGCCAGAAGTGAGGCAGTTATTCTATTTTGTCATTAAGTAGACCCAGAGGAGGGTTTTTCTTAAAATCACAAATAGGAGACGGTAAAAGCCTGTGAGAAGTTGGATGGGGGTGGAGGAAGAAGTTCCATACTGGTTTGGTGGTGGAGAGAGAGGGAAGTGATCCAGATGCTTGAGAGAGAACAAACCTAAAGTTGTATCATGTCCACCTGCCCTTTCTGATACTGGTTAAATGTTTCAGAATATGCCATGTAGACTTTCTTATTTGCCAGCTGAGTGATGAACATACATGTCAGGTAACAGAAAGGTGATGAAAATGCAAAACAATTTAAAAATTAATCTCAAAATATATTTGAAGCTATTTTATGGGTCTTTTAAATGGTATCTTTTATGGAGAGGTGGATTCTTCTGCCTGCCAAGACACAATTCTTAAATTGCAAATTAAAGGGTAGAGTTTTGATGATCTTCAAGGTTGTCAGCACTTTTAGTGAACAATCCTGAAAGATTTTTCCTAATGACTTCTGTAGGAATGTTGTTGTGGGAGGATGAGTGGCTGAGGAAGAGAGGGGAGTTTTGGAACAGTGTTAAGGCTTTATTGACTCATTGATGCCTCTGTTTTCCTCCTTCTGAATTGGTGTAAATGTCTGGAACACCAACCCTCTGTTCCTTTCTCATAGAGTTTACTATAGAATTGAGACTAGAAAATGTAGTCTATTTATGAGGCTTGTAAAACGTTTCAAGACTTGTAAAGTCTCCAGAGGAGGAGTAGATGTTGCATAGTAGGAGCTGAGTAATTAAACTCAAGCTACTTGTTTTTAAGGAACACTGGATTCATATCTATTTTAATATGGCAGAAAAAAAAAATAGATTTTGAAACTAGGGAATACCAGAAAATGTGGCTGTGTTACCATAGGTGCTTCTAATTATAAAAAAAGAGATTTTAGTGTGGAGCAAACTGTGGTATGAATGTGTAAAGTTTGTTCAGTGTTTGGGACAGTTTTTTTAAAAGGAAAAAAGCTCATTAATTTTCATTTACGTGGTGCCTTGTGTTAAGTAAATGTGTTGCTATTGCTTTTCTGTTGAAGGTTCCAGGGAGCAGACTTCTGATAGTTTCTACTGATTATATTGCATTCCATTTTAGGGCACCACGTGTATTGGAAGTATGAAAAATTCAAGTATCACAGTCAAGGTGTTTTAGTATTTCAATGTAAGGTAGACAGGCAAATAACATAAAGGTATTTTATTATAAATAAATCCTAATGTGCTGATAGCTGTTACATTCATGGGAGTTTAAGAATTTGCTTCTCTCGTTCAGCGGAGGATTGCTTCCCACTGAAGAGTGCAATTGGATAAGTAACCTCTCAGTGATATTTGGGTACTCCTCTGTTACTGATGTAGTGTGACTGATAGTCCTGAACCTGACCAGAAAAGGCTGGGTTTGGGGTGCTGTGTAGAATAAAATCTTCATGTGTGCCAGCTAACATGAGCTCAAAAACTACCCTGCTGGATTTGTTCTCTCCATGTGCTGTCTTGCAGTGTCAACGCCTTGAATGTTGCCTTAGTCCTGCCTGAAGTTTTTTCTAAAGTTTGTTTGTTAGTAATGAAGATAAGTCAGCAGAGAAAAAAATACCTTGCAGTATGATATGGGTTCAAGCTGGCCACAGAACCCAGAGCATCTGGAAGGATATATCCCAGTGCTGTTCTGGGGATGTGATACTTGACATACAGCCTGAATGGGCTTCAAAGATTCTGTTTTCCAGGACCAGAAATCTCTCTGGTTGTGGCAAGTAATCCTTGCAATTGGGAAATGGAAATGTGCTGGGAGTCTAGAATACTTTCACAGTGCTCAAACTGGTGATGCAGTAAAGCATAAAAAAAAGGTCAAGGATGTGGGAAACACTGAGTTATAGAGAGGTGCAGCCAGACACTGGTAACCTGAAGTTCAGATGTCAGAACCTCTAAGTTTTTGATTTCTTGGCTAGTGGGGGGCTTGTGTATGAGTTGGCTGATGAAACAGTGGACCAAACAGATTTGGTCATTCTGTCATCAAACAGCTTTAGCCAGTGGTTCCAAAGGCCACTGTTGTCAGAATCTGTAAAAAACCCACTCCTAAAATGTCTTAGAGTTTAACATTAATAAATTCCTTGTTCTGTTAGAGTACTTTTCCCCCTTGTTTGTCTCTGAATTTTAGGTGGAAATAAGAGATTGTTAGAAGATTAATCTGTTACCAGATGATCCGTGGATGTACTTTTTGATACTCTGTGAGCAGTAAAAAATTTAGTGTTGGAATAGAACTTGTCAGTGGATAGATGACTAAAAAATTTCAGACCAACAGAAAAATTTAGCAGTAAAATTCAATTTAATTGTCATCATGCAAGGGCAGATGTTAGACACCTGCTTTTAAAGAACATCAAAAAAAAGTAAGATCAGAATCTGAATTTATTGCTGATTGTGTACAAGCCTGTGCCAAATAAAGCATAACTGTTGCTGTACTAACTTAATATAAGTGAAAGTGAATTCACATTTAAAACAATAGACATAATTTTCTGGTCCGAAGTAATTACAGTGAGCATACATATTTGCACAAAGGTGTTTTTCTTCAAAAAGAATGGAGAAAGCAAATCCCTAAATTTTTATTTTAATCTCGTGTGCCTCTATGTTGTGTATTAATAATCCTAAAATAAAAATGATGCTACTTTTATGTTGTTTAGGTATTTATTAGGAAGATGAAGCTCTGTAATTCCAAGAGTGTCATTTCATTGTGCAGCTGAGCAATCTAGCAATACCTGTTGAAAAGTGTGAGATTTTTTTAACCCTATCCTCCTGTGTGTTTCTGCTCTTTTCCTTGCACCACTAACTTGTCTGATTCTCTAGCAAGCTTGTTCAGAAAAGTGAGCCAGTGGACAACTGATTGCTTCTGGTTAATGAAAAATGGGGAAAAGCTGTGTTTGGTCTCTGAACCAGACTGTTGTGAGGTGGATTTGATTCCACTATTAGGAATGGAGGAGGGAAGAAAGAAGGAATTTTTCCCTTTTGGCAGCAATTAACTGTTTTTGTTTTCTATAACGGCGAAATCTGACTGTCCTGAAGCTATTCCATAACCGAATCATCGTCACTAAACCCTATGTAATGTGATGCTTTCAGAGTCCAGAACGAGGTGTCAGAATCAGGAGATTTAAAAAAAAAAAAAAAAAAAAAAAAAGGGGAAATTAAAAAAAAAAAAAAAGTGGGAATTTAAAATGAACAAACATGTTAGTCTCACTGGTTCTGGGTGAATTTACCAGGAAGTCCTTTCCATGATCAGCTTTGGGAAGGATGTGATAGAGAGATTTAGTTCATGTCACTAATGGTATGCAGCAGTCTATGGAAATTTGCTGTGGTAAGAGGGAACTGTTACTTTTGTGTGTTTTCTTCTTGGCAGGAGAGCCCAACCATTTGTTAAACACAGCAGGAGAGTGGTTTATTTTGAAACTCCCTCCAGTTTTGTTTTCATGGTGGGAGGTATTCTCAGCCAGAGTTTTCTTTGGGAAGATTGCAAAATGTTTAGGTAAAATTTTATTCATTGTCTGTTTTTCTAGGGCAAGAAGAGGCCATTATGATCCAATATATGACACCCTACAGTCAAGTGCATGTTATCTATACAATTCCCTAGTAATTATCATGTTGCACCTATACACTTATTTTTTGAGGTATAGCGTATCTCCCTCGGAAGAGGTAGTTTTGTTTTGAACTGTAATCCCTGGATTTCATTACTTAATTAACCTCCCAAGGTTTTACAGCTTAATTACACTCAAAATTTACTGTCTCGTCCCACTAAATGTGCTTATCCTACACTTTATTTAAGGCAATGTAGGACACATGGCATGTACTTTTCTAAATTGTTATGTCCCAGGGCTGCATTTGCCTGTTCAGGAGTACGTATCGGGAGTATTCATTATATGGAGTAGTTTTATGAGGTTAAGGCAGAAAAGACAAAGCCAAAGGGAAGGAAACTTCTTGTTCACCTACATACTCTCTTCTAGGTTCATTTATGCTTGCCTGCCAATGTAGAAAATTAGCCCTTTTCTTGCCACCTAATAGGGATAAGAAAGAATGGGCGGACTAAAGAAAAATGGTTTGTTAGTGTTGTTGTATGGAGATCTTTTGCAGTGGAGGAGAAGATGACAGTGGAAACCTAATTAGAAACCTAATATAAAATTAGGTTTGTGTAAGTGGGGAGAGACATTAACATTAATATGAACATTTTTCAGGTTTTTTTGACTTGCTGTGGTGTGGAATTCATCTACTTAAGTAAAAGTAAAGCTTTCACTTAAAGTGAGGAGTCAGACCAAGGATGTATATTCCAGCTATGGCAAGATCGAAACTGACGATGAAACCTGCCTTCTTTGTTGTAGCTTTACATGTTATCGTGTATTTAGATAGGAATAGATTTTCTCTGGTGCTGCCAAACTCTCCAGATCAAGTGTGTATTAAGATTCAGCTGTATTAAGTGCAGCTGTTTGCAGCATAAGTAACCAAACTCAGCGTGGGGACTCAAAATGCAAAGAAAGATGGCATGACCCGGTTTTCATTACAAAAAGGCAATAAAAATCTCTGACTTAATATGGATGTCACACATGCCTTGTTATACACAGAAATGTCAGTGGGTGAGAACACAACATTAAAAAAAAAAAAGGCAAAATGCGAAGAAAGAAGATGCCAAAGCAAAATATGTGAGTTCATGGGTTGAAGGTAGACAGTAAAAGCCTTTTTGTCATCTATCAGCAGCCACTTGGGTTCTGACTCTGGAGATCACCAAAGGAAAGAATGACTGCAGCTTTCACACAGTTCCAGATAAATCCATGGCAAAAACAACTTCAAAAGGGAAGCTCTGCAGACATTGCAGTCATCCTGGGGAAAGCAGTTGCCGTGACAAGACCTGGTTATGATGGCATCCACGATAGTCATGTTGTAGTAACCTGTGCAGCAATTGCTGTCAACTGGAAATCGGGGCTTTTCCATCCAGTTGTCCCTGTACTGTGTTTAAGGGCATGTAGGAAGCTGGCACCGTCAGAGGTCACTGTATGAAGGCTGACTGCATGTCTTTGAAGAAGGATGAGCAGTGCAATAGGTTATAGCTTTCCAAACTACTTGAGCATGGTCATCTTGCTGACTTACCCATATGTGGATATTTGTCATTGGTCTGGAGGGTTAGAAAGTCCACAAGATTAATAAGAATCTGTAAAGTCTTGAAAAGTCACAAGAACATTGGGAAAGTCATACACTGTGTCTGAAAAAAAAAAAGAAAAATTGGCGACATTAAAATTGCAAAGCAGACCTTGAACATTGGGTAACCTGAAAACAAACAAGCAAAAAGCAGTCTTACTGTGAAGCAGAAGACTTAAGCCCTTTGTGACACTTGGTTAATTCTCTTTAGGGGTTTTCTCATGAAACAACAGCTGGTGCTGTTTTGAGAAGTGTTATTGGAGCTTTAACAATATGAAGATCTTTCATACAGGACAGAATACAAAAGGCATTCTTGAGACAATTCCAAAATATACAGCAGAGATTGTCAGTTAAACAGCACTGTGGTTAAGTGCTTGCCCAGTTTAAAAAAAAAAAAAAAAGGGGGGGGAGGACTTTCCTGCTGCATTTATTTGTATTTTAAGTAGTAGGAATTCAGAAGTTGAAAACACTTAAATTTTTTTTTGGGTTTTTTTTTTTTTTTTTTAAGTTATCAAGGAACACACAATGGGGAGATTGTGGAGGATATTTGTGTCCATAGATCTCTATCGTGTGTTTGGTGATGAAGATTTTCTCTTTTTTGGAATGAGTTCTAAGCATCACTTGAACTCTAAAAATCTCCATTTGAGATGGAGATACAGAGATTCAGAACTGGTTTTTTGGGTACAGCATGGCCCAAAATGCTTGGTCTGGGAAACTGCAGTTCTGTGGACTTCTGATCCTTGTATATAACATCCTTGTATAACATTCATTTGTGTAGCTGAATACTTTATTTTGCTTTTATGCTTGTGTTTCAGTAGTATGTTAAATAAGTTCTGAATGTTTATTACATGAGGGTTTTTTTGTATACAGAATGTGTGTGATACCTGGAGTATTGTATGAATAAAATCATATATCATGAATAAAATCTGTCCTTCTCTATGACAATGAAATGAACATTTAAGTTGGGCATACTTTGTGATGTCTTAATAAAAACTATAGCAATAAAGTTCTTTAAGACTGCTTTTTTTCCTTTAAAAAAAAAAAAAATCATTGACCAGAACGAAAATATGTTGTGCTGATCCTTTGTGTATTTTTGTCCCTTCTTAAATCATACATTATCATGTTCCAATGAGTGTGTTGTAAATGATAAGGGACATAGGTGTCCCAGGGAGTGCAGTAACAGAAGATCCTTACTAATGCTGGGCTACAGCAGAGCTTATGTGTCCCCAAGAAGGGACACTTCTGCAGGGCTAACTTTTTAGGCAGCAGAGTTTGTTTAGTTGTGACCTCCCTTGTCTGTCAATGTGACAACAATTTGAAAGTAGCATCTCAACGGAGGATAGAGTTTTGATACTCTACATTTATTACTGATAAATCAGAAAGTATAAACTCCTCCAAGCTGTCAGTAAGACTTTCACTGGAAAGCAGAAATGTATTTCCTGGTATTGTATTAAAGGCAACAGCTTGTAGGAATCCCTTCCCAATAATTCTATTCTGCAGTAATGTTTCACAATCTAGAGTTACTCAGTCACAATAAAATGGACTTTTTCTAATCTTCTGACTCTTACTCTATTTGTTCCATAGCATTTTTGCTATTTGAGGTAGGAAAATTGTAGCCTGAATTTTTAGGCTAAGATTTGAGTTCTTACTTTGTGACGTGTGGTTAGACCCCAGTCCTCACAGGCTGGATGAGTAGAAGGATTTTGGAGTCCTAAGAATACAATACTGATGTCCACGTCAGCTGAAGAACTGGCATGTGGTAACTGCCCTTCACTTCCTTCCCTGACTGCAAAAACTTCTTAAAGCCTAAGAATTGGGAGCAAATGAAACAGTTCTGTTTGAACAAGATTCTGGTGGTCTTTGCACCTGGAATTCTTTTGCTTTCTGTATGAATTGTATCTCCTCTCTTCCATTTTTTTCCAACACTTATTTCATCTGAGAAGTATTATATTATTTTCCTGCTAGTCCCTTTAGAACAAGTGAGCATAGTAAAACAGTGTTAACAGAGCTGTGGGACCAGTAAGTGAGCTAAGGGTAATTCCTATGAGATATGATGTCAATGATGGTAATAAAATAAAAAATATTTATATACATGTACAGTGAAACTCATTGAAAGCCTGGACATCATTCACAGAACTACTTCAATGAAAAAACCTACATTGCAGCTATCGGTAATGTTTCTTTAGTAACAGTTCTCATTCCTCCTCTTCTGTGTATGTATCAGTTTAATGTGTCTATTTGCAATGTTCTGTTCCTTTTCTTCTTGCTTAGTTGATCCATAGCTGATATTTTTAGGGTGATGGTGACAGGGTTATCACAGTTTAAGACCAAATAACTGCGAAGGCTAAATTAAGTTGGATTACCAAAGCCGTCTAATCACATATGTGATTTTGCAACTTCCCTGTTTGGCAGAAAATGAGATAGACTCCAGAAGAATAGTCATGAGAGCTAGCGTTGTGGTTCCAGCTCTGCTGCATGTAATCCTGGTGCCAGATTGTGAGGTGCCCTGGGTTCTTTCCCCTTTTCCTCTGGATGCTATCAGATACAGGAGTAGGTAATAGAGAATTTTATTCTCATTTGGCATGTTCAGGTTTACTCATGGCCAAATAATTGATTGTTGTCATCACTGGTGCAGACAATCTGCTTGTCTCAAAGTGTGTCTCTGGAAGTGTCTCTGGTATTTCCTAGAATTTCCATAAATAAACTAGAAAAATGTGATCTCTAAATCTGGAAGAGAAAGATAATTTCCCTTGTTATGAATAGAATTAAATGCTTTATTCTTGTGCTGGCTGGGCTGGGCGGGGGGAGGCGTCGAGGCATCAAAGCCTGAGTACTGGGAGCTGGAGAATATAAATGGGATTAATATGTGGAGAGTTGTGTGCTATAGGTTGGTGTTTGGCCTTTTTGATTCTGCTGAAATTGTTTGTGTGAGTTCGGTATCCTTTGCTCCTTTTTCCTATGGATTTATACGCTTTCTTACCCTTTGCTTTCAGTGCTATCCGGGGCTGCAGCAAAAGCTAGATTGAAGGAGAAGTGATTACACTTCCTTTTGGCCACAAAATTTGCATGATGACTGGTTAATTGAGGACTGGAGTTTAGCCTGTATTTACTCCATGTAGACACATACTGGAAACAGATAAATGAGAGGGAAAAAAATTTACCTGAGTGGGAAGTGGGTTTTGTCTTCATGTTTTTGTCTGGTGATGGTTTTTACTGGTCACGTAACACCCGCTTCAGAGTTGATAAACCCCCTCTGAGAGATAGGAGGCGATTTCAGGTACTCAGTGGGTGGGGACAGAATTTCTTGTGTCTTCTAGCCAGGCGAATAAATTCTGTGAGTTAAAGTTACATTTATGGGCATTTTTAATATAATTCAGATAATTCCAATTTACAGATAGGAATGCATACTGTAAAATGCCATTACTAGTCTCTTTGCATATATGCTTTTACTGTCTCAGAATAGGGCTATTCTATATTTGCTTGTTCTGAGATTTTAACCTTTTCTTTTAGGTGGTTTTCATTCAAAGGCAAGGAGGTATTGATCAGGAAAAAGATTGCTGAAAGTGCACCAAATCTCTCTATCCCACCTCCCTGCCCACCCCAAAGTGGGTTAGCTTACCATAAAACTGTTCTTCAAGGTGTTTTTCATAAAAACCAGACAGATTAGTCTTGAATTCTGTTTAAATTCCAACATTAGCCTGTGTGATTTTCTCTTTTTATAGTCCTTAGACTGTTTCGTAGAATGACCTGGGTTGGAAGAGACCTTAAAGACCATTGAGTTCCAACCCCCCTGCCATGGGCAGGGACACCTTCCACTAGATCAGGTTGCTCAAAGTTCTGCCCAACCTGGCCTTGAACACTCCCAGGGATGGGGCATCCACAGCTTCTCTGGGCAACCTGTTCCAGTGCCTCACCACCCTCATAGTAAAGAATATCTTCCTAATATGTAATCTAAACCTACTGTTTCAGTTTGAAGCCATCCCCCCTTGTCATTCCCCTACATGCTCTTGTCAATAGTGTCTCTCCTTTCATCATGAAGCATTCTGGGATTGTATCAGGTCTGATCACTTCAATAGAGAATGTAAATTATAGTGATTGAGGAGCCAATAGGAGAGGCATTACCGTGTTTCTTAAGTCCTGCTGAATGAATTGTCCAGACTGTAATGTAAAAGTGTAGTATTGCTGTTATCATTTAGAACAGTATTCAGTGGTTTGGATTCAAATGCTTATGCACAAAATGGATGTTATAAATACTTAGCCTGAAGAGATGGGTGCCTTTTGTACTGTTGTTTCCTTATTTTGGTTTATTGTGCTTAGTAAATTGCTAAAGTTTGAATATGCTACAATTTGTTAAGGATCTGTCATATAATCTGTTGATTTTTCTCTATTGCAAAGACAGCTTTATCTTAATACATCTGAAAACTTAACATTTAAATTACATGACAAGTTTTGATTGTAATTTAAATCTCCGTCAGATTTTGTTTATATCTCAAGAGTGACAGATTGAATGAGGTTGATTGTTGGTTTGGTTTGGTTTTTTTAGACATTATTTGATAATCAGATGAATGCTTCAAAAAAGGAAGACTCAGAAAGCATTAATAAAAATGACACTTCAAAGAAGATGTCTGTTGAGAGAGTTTATCAGAAAAAGACTCAGCTTGAGCACATCCTCCTCCGTCCAGATACCTACATTGGGTCAGTTGAACCCTTAACTCAAGTAAGTGTCACTAAATTTACAGTCTTAACAGGTTTTGTTGTTTTAATGAGGAAATGTCTATTCTGGTTATTAAATAGATGCATCTCTGTTTTTCTCAGCATTCTGAATTATGAAGTTAAAAACTGTGGTCTTGTTTATCTATGCATGTGTAGGAAGGGGGTGAGATAAGACTTGCTTTAAGGCACTGAGTGCTTGGTTCATCTTAAATGATAAAAAAATGCTGAAATCCAGTCAAAACACAAACACACACCTGTGTGTGTAAACAGACAGTTGTGTGTGTATAAATCTGTGCTCACAAACATGCCTACATGCACACACATGCGTATGCATATTTGAAAGTAGCATTTGTTGTAGGTCCAAAAATGCTTTGGTCTGTTTGTTTAGGTAGAGAACAGGGAATTTAAGCCTCCTGCTGGCACTTTCTTCAGCTGTTTTTGTGAAGTTGCAAATGGCTTTGAACTTCACTGTCTGCACTGTTGGGAGTTCCCCGCCAAGCGGAAAATAATGGATTTTCATTATGGAATTCTTTGTGGGTACAGTTGTAATTTTTGCAGACTTCTGCTTTTGTCTTGAATGGCTGCAGTAATCAGACTGTAAGAGGAAAGTTCTTGAAGGAAATAGAGCTTAAAGAATCATAGACTGGTTTACCAACACAGTAAATACTTCTGTTTTATTTTGTTTACATGTAGTTAATGTGGGTTTATGATGAAGATGTAGGAATGAATTGCAGAGAAGTTACCTTTGTTCCAGGCTTGTACAAGATCTTTGATGAAATTCTTGGTAAGTATTTTTAACAGTAATACTGTCTTAGCATTACGGAGTCCAAGCTTTTCTGAGTGCTCTCAAAGTACATCAATTTGTATCTAAGTTTAAATCACAGACGTGAGCCCTGCTAAACTATAGGGCATAAAAATCTAGTGCCTTCTAGAACTGTAGATTCTAATTTAAAAGATTCTAGTTTATATAGATAGATATAGATATAGATTCTAGTTTAAAAGGGAAGAGTTTTCAGCTGAACTTCTAAGAAAATGTAAGTTTTTGTTACTGAATGTCCAAACTAGATCATTCTTTTTGGTCAATATTGTTACAAGATTTTTAATCTATGAAGTGTTACTAAGGCTACGATTTTAAGTGACATTTGAAAGAAGATTATTCCTCTGAAAGAATGCAACTTCTAAATTATCTGAGTGTTTGCTTAGATCATCCTTTCATCAATCATTAAAACTTCCTCCTTCTGTACAGAGGGATACTTGCGGTAGTTTTCATGGATCATTTCTAGACTTCTGACAGTTTTAAAATAAATAAGTATCCTACTGCCATTAAAAAAAGCACTATGACTGAGGCACAAAAAATTATTTTTAGGAAATTTTGTCAAAATTCTCTGAGTTACTGTGACTTACTGGTTGATGATATTCTGTTGGTGACCGGCACACACTAATCAGCAGTAGAGATGTGGAACATCTGAATACTGTGCTCTCTGCTGAACTGATTTTGGCCTAATTGACATGAAATCTTGAGCTTATCAGCTTTTACGAAGTTCTGTTGTAAGGATTGGTAGGATTACCTCATAAATTAAATTATGGTCTACTGAGGTCAGTTTTATCGTGACCTTCGCTAGGTTCACAACTTCTCCACATCTCTAAAACTATGCTTAACAGCTGTCTTTTAGGCAGTAAGGACTATGTCTTTACCAGATGGAAAAAAATGCTTGTTTAATTGTTTTAATATTATTTTTAACTTATTACTTAATTTGATAAACATGAGAATGAAAACCTTTAAACACTTCTGTTTTGAGTCCTGCCTCATAGATCTAATTTTTTTGGCTTTTCATGTTAGAGAGACCACTTCCATGTTGTCCTATTCAAAAGGAAGATCACTATCCTGTCGCTATTGTAGTACTTCATGGCTTATTGCTGCTTTATGCAGCACTGTCAATTTATCCAGAGAGTGTGGTTTGAGAGCTAGGGGTCAGTGTAATAACACTGTGAAAATGGGACATTTTAGCTATGCATTCTTTTGAATGAAACTGCACTTCATGGTTTTAGCAAAAGCACCTTGAAATATCTGATCTCGTATTGAGGTCTTTGTCAGCTGTTTAGATAGCTTTGGTGTGCTTTGGTGTTTTGGGGTTTTACCTTCATGTGTTTCATGAATGATGAGATGGATCATCACTGGATGCTGAAAATGACTGTAATGGGTTTTCATGTTTAGTGGCCACAGTCACATCTCTGCTTTCTGTGGTTCGTATACATGGCAGTGCAGTTTAATTAAATTCTGATCAAATGTTCATTTCCAGTTATCGTTATTTTCATCCTAAACTGTGTAGACTGTTAGTTATAAGTCTCACAGGTTCTTTAGGGAGAACTTTTGCTGCAGTTAAAACACTCCTTAATGGATGTGACTTTTTTGGTGGATTTCACTGTGTAAACTGGTCTGGTAATGCATATAAGTTTCTAATTTTTTTCATGCTACGTGCTGCAATAAATATCCAAACAAGAACAACAAGAGAAGAATGAAGTGCTCAGTATGTTAAGAACAGTTTTGAGCTCTTCTCTATTTATTTCTGACGTAGTCTAACTGCTAAAAATAGAGTCACTAATTACAAGAAGGTTGAAAAATATCTTCTTGTAGATACTTGGTTATATGTATAGATTCCAGTGCTAAGATACAGAATATATACAGAGAGCTACCAGATTAAGAAATACCTGGACTATTGTAACTGGTGGTGGAATATGTATAAAATCAGTTTTGCAGACCAAGAGATTAGTAATTGCCTATGAAGTGTTAATTTGTGCTACTTTGTTCCATAGTAAATGCTGCTGACAATAAGCAGAGGGACAAGAATATGACTTGTATTAAAATATCCATTGATCCGTAAGTAAAAGCATGTTTTCATTTGCTTTCCCTGCCAGTGCTATTGCAGTTTAGATTTGTACAAATGATTCTACTAATGAAATTGGATTTATTGAAAACAGAATATTTGTGGAATTATTTCCATTAGCTTCATATTTTAAGATAAAGAGGTGAATTAAAAGTGGTTAACAGTAAGTGCTACCATTCTGAATGTATAATAATTGCTTTCTTAAACCATTCGTTGATGTTTGATTGAATGAAACGTGAAACCAGAAGATAATAAAATTTATGATAAATTGAAAGCTTGGCAGTGCATAACTATAGCCAGCCAGGTTCTTTACAAATCTTAAATACCAGCTTTCAGGTTTTGTAACACAATTTTGCATCCCTTGAACTTCTATGTTAACTCCTTTAGCGTTAGGATAAGACTGTGTTTGAATTAGTCATCTCTATCACTCTGAAACTTCATGTTACAAATGCATCATTACCACTGCTTTTTGAAGCTGAATACTTGAAGAGAGAATTTCTGGTGAAAAGTACTGAATTTAAATAGATGCTGATTGGGTACCTTTTGAGTGGCATTTAACTGAATAATAAATTATTTAGAAAGCTAGTTTTCATACCTAACCTTTAGGATAAATATGCTGAAAAGTAATTTTTCTACTTTCATCATGGAGTGGGAGGGAAATGGTAAATGTGTAAATCTTCCTGACCTGTCCTGATTTTGAACTTTCTAATACTTGAAAATGAAAATTCTGTGTTAGATGTAGAAATATTAATGACGCCAGATATTGACAGATTTTGGCACTGATACATAAAATAAGTTACAATGATTATCATAACTTGGAAATAACAGTTTTAAACAGATGATGACTTGTCTGGATGGACTTCAATGAACCTTTAAGAGCTGCATCTCTAACTTGAGTGTAATTCTGTCACTAAGCTTCAGGATCCTGTTGCTGATCATGTTGATAGTGAAAGCTCTTCAAACAGCTTTTTGGGGGTTATTTTTGTTGTGTTGAATACTGTCATATATGGACAATTAAGCTCCTTCTTCCAAGACATCTAATAAGCAAAAATGAGTGGGGTTTTTTTGTAATTAAAACTGTTAGAGCTCCAAGTAAGTGTGGTAAGAATATGGTCTTTTGCTGTATTTTTATGTAGTTATTTAAACAGGTGTGCAGAAGTCTGTTTTCAAGATTGCATTCATTTGCTTAATGTCTTCACTATTTTATAGGGAGTCGAACATTATCAGCATATGGAATAATGGAAAAGGGATACCAGTTGTGGAACACAAAGTAGAAAAAGTATACGTACCCGCTTTAATCTTTGGGCAGCTACTAACATCCAGCAACTATGATGACGATGAGAAAAAAGTTACAGGCAAGACTTTTTAATGTGCTTTGTTTTATTCAGTTAAGCCATTGTGTGCCTCTTCAGTATGCTTCCCCTTCTTAATTTTTCTCTTTCTTTTCTGTTTCATGACAGGTGATTACTTAGTCACCATTACTAAAGCTCTTTATTAGAGTAAAAAGACTCAAAAGGAAATATCTTACTTTTTCCTTTTTTAATACCAATATTTACAGAGAACTTCTAATGTCAGTACTCATTATTGAGTAACAAGCAACATACTTTTGTATTTAAACACTTTTGCTCCTGAAATGCAAGGAAAAATAAATTTGATAAATGAGGACATGATTTATTTTCCTAAATTTAAACCGACTCTGGTTTACTCTATGTTGTTTTTTTCAGGTGGACGCAATGGCTATGGTGCAAAACTCTGTAACATATTTAGTACAAAGTTTACAGTTGAAACTGCTTGCAAGGAATACAAGCACAGCTTTAAGCAGGTATAGAAATGTTCAAAATGTCTTTCCTTTTCTCTGCTGCAGTTACAGATTTAAAGTCTAACATATATTTTAGGATTATTTAATGAAATGGATAATTTCTCATTCAAATGGATGTGTAGTGTTTGCAGGCTAGGTTAGTTGAGTCAGTAAAAACTGCTATCTCTATGTGTTAGACTTTTTGGGTAAAATACTTTCTTTGGAGTGTTAGGTGACTAAAAAACCCCAAATTTCTATTAAAACTAAAGTATATTGATGTACATGTGAAAAGGAATATATTCAATTGAAACATTTTGTAATTGCTGTTGTATAATATGTCCAAAAAATCTTTCTACTTAGCTATGCAAACATGGAAACAATTATCTCTGTAATTTTGTGTGGTGTTAAGAAACAGATTTTTCAGTGTTTATGTCATGAATTTAATTAGCTCCACGTGGACTTAAGTGCAACTCCCCACTTGAAACCATTGCTCCTTGTTAGCATACAGACCAAGGGCTGAATGTAGTCAGGTCTACTGTATAGAGCTTTGAGATGGCCACCTTTCTGAAAGTTTAAAGTGCTTTGGCAGTATGAGATACCAAAGTTCCTTGGCTTTATGGTCTTTCCCAGCTGGTGGCTTTCTTCTCTTACTTTCTGGACAATTAATTAATTTCTGGTCATGCTGTCATATCATTACATAAATAATGCACTTAATCTGTTATGCCTGTCTCTTAAAAAATGTAATATTTTCTGCTGGCTGCCAAGGGGAAATTAATATTGGTTCGAGTGTGCTTTTTGAAAATGACTAAATGCTTTATGACTTAAAGTGCTATATTTTCCAGTATTTTCAAAATCTGTGAAAATTTATTAGAGCTGAACTTTGATATGTGCTGTGAGCAGACGTTCTGCTTGATCATGCAGATGTGCCCACGTCCTTAAATAGGGAACAATACCAGACTCCTGAGTCAAGTCTGAACATCTTGGGGTTTTTTTTTTTTGGCACACTGCACAGCTACCAAAATGCTGTCTTGGAGACTACTGAGTCTCGGCACAGGGACTAATAAGCCTCTCTGTAGAGGTGTGTGGTAGCTTGAAAGTGTTAAACGGATGGGTAACAAGGACTGTAGTCCCAGCTCAGTTGTGTCTAATTTAGTAAGTTCTGTGGGAGGCTCCATTTGGATTAGAATCATGTCCACCAATGTAATAATACCTGCATGTTTACAGAAACCACAAACGTGCTGTCACCTATGCTTGTGCCTCTCTTTGTAAATCAGTTAACTTTGTGTAGTGTTTTACCAGAGGAAACTTCTAAAAGAAGTTTGTGAGCTTTTTTTTGTGTAACTGTTGCAATCCTAGCATAGCTGGAAAAGGGAATAAAGGAGGAGGATAATGAATGTGTTGTAAACTAACATGTAAAATGTTTTGTTTCCAAAGACTTGGATGAACAACATGATGAAGACCTCTGAGCCCAAGATTAAGCATTTTGAAGGTGATGACTACACATGCATTACATTCCAGCCAGATCTGTCTAAATTTAAAATGGAAAAGCTTGATAAGGATATTGTGGCCCTCATGACAAGACGAGCGTATGATTTGGCTGGGTCATGCAAAGGAGTCAAAGTCATGTTGAATGGGAAGAAACTACCTGTAAGAACATCACTTGATGTGTCTTGAGTGTACTGAGTGTTTGGGGCAGAGAGTAGTGACTGTTACCTGTTACTTGTAGGTAAATGGATTTCGCAGCTACGTCGATCTTTACGTTAAGGACAAGCTGGATGAAACCGGGGTCGCGCTCAAAGTCATCCACGAAGTCGTGAATGAACGATGGGATGTGTGCCTCACTCTGAGCGAAAAAGGGTTCCAGCAAATCAGCTTTGTAAATAGTATAGCTACCACAAAGGTGAGTGGTTAGATCGAGTGGGAAAAAATGGAAATGATAAAATGCGTGCTGAGGCTGTGCCCGGTCAGGTGTTAGATAAAAAAGTGAATCTGGGTTGCTATAAATAAATAGGTGAGCTAATCCTCTGCATGAGAGGAACTGGCAGAGCAATTGGGTGCAATCAAAATACATTCATAGCAGTATTTCTACTTAAGCACTGGTTTTGAAAACACTAGTAATCATTATCAGTGATACTGATGTCTTACCTGAGCATACATGGTGTTGAAGAAAATTAATTAAACTAATTTATTTCTTCCTTTCTAACACATTTTAATAAGATAATTCTGAAAGTAAGGTAAAAAAAATGTACAAACCCCGTTAAAGCTACCAGTAGCAAGTTTTGGAGGGCAAAAATAGCTTTTGGTGTCCTTGAGAAGTGGCTGTCCATTTATTGCTTTATGATGTATAAAATCGGCCTGAAGTGTTGAGATTAATTTTCTTTTATATGTGTATCTTCACAAGGATATCCATGTTTTCTTTGCAACTATAGTAGTAGTGATACAATAACAAAGAAAAACCTTAAATTATGCTGAAGCAGCAATGTGCTCAGCATACTAAATAAAGCACAGCTCGGTGCTTCTGAAATTGTGGGGGTGGTCAGGCACCAAGGGAATCACCTGAGAACAACCAGCATAACTGTCATTTGTGCCCTTTTGGCAGGAACCAAAGGTTTAGGGATCTGTGATCCACCGTGGTGAAAAAGAGTCTTTGTCACTTCTGCTCTTCAGAAATTGCACTGGATGAGTGACCTAACAACTGGGCAGTTCAGTTGTTAGAGCTAACTGAGCAGCCCAGTTATTAGAGGTAGCAGGTCTAACAAGCTAGATTTAACAAGACTAGAACAAGCAGTCCTAGTAGTTGGTGAGACTGTTTCTAGAGAATCTTAACTGTGAGCTTTCCAAAAGATGGGAAAGATAAGAATTGGTAATCAGACACTTAGGAACCTCTCCTTGCTCAGATCTCTGTTGAAAGTGTCAGAAGAAAATTCTAGCAGTAGCACAAATGGTTCATAAGCACCAGTGGTTACACTTTAGTCTAGCAGGTGCCCAGGAATGTCAGTGTTAATCTTGGTGTTATGTCATGTGTAGCCAGCATTTGCTGGGATATAATTTTTTATTATGTAACTTCTTTTCAGTCACTCTCAGTGTAGCTGAACGAATGTTCTGTGGTAACAGGGCAAGTTTATTTCATTGTAGAGTATTTACTTTCTAAGTGTGCATTGCAGTTAGAAACTTTGTCAAAACTAGGGATGACAGATCTGGCAGTTGAAGGGTTACAGCTTTGTTTTAGTTCAAGCCTCTTTGTGCAACATAAAGAAGTAAAATAGCATGACCTTAAAGATGTGGACAATACTTTTATAAAGAAACTGGCAATGTAGAGAAACTCCATTATTATGCTTGATATCAGACTAAAAAAAAGTGTTTGAAAATACTGAATACTTCCTGACTCCTAAGTAAAGTATATTGCATACATTTACTCCAAAGATTTTGAATTTTACTCTTCTGGATCAATTTTCACCCTCATGCAGTTACACATACACTGTTATTATATATTCTTTTGAAGTGTGCTTAGAAAAAAGTTCTGTTTATTCTTCGAAGGTAAGTGTTGTAATTTCTAGTTTTCCCCACTCTCACGGTCCATGCCTTACGTGTGTGACTGGGTGTGGGATTTTTGGGGTGTTGAACCCCCTCACTAGCAATTGATGTGCAGCTACCCACTGGTGGGACACAACGGGTAGTAATTAACTGCATCAGCTGCCTGGCCCCTTATCTGCTAACAGGTGAGAGGACCTCATTCCAGCTGTTAATTATCACTGTTTGCTGACAGCTTTTTGTTTCTGCATCTGGATAAATTTCACCCAGCCATAACTTCCCCCCCACCATTTTTAAACTTGCTATAAATTCCAAACAAGTTTTTTTAGGTTGCTTGCGTGGGGTTTTTTGAAGGGTGTTTGAGAGGTCAGGCGGTTGAGGTGCAACTCCCTTGTTTAGGTCTTGTAAGTTTGTTACCTTGGTCAGCTCGCCGTTTATTCAAAATTTTGCCGTAGTAGACCACCACAGAATTCGACTTCAAGCTCTGATACGGCATTTGAAAGAATGTTTGTAGCTATGACAGTTGTACAGATAACCTTTAGTGAGATTTGAAAACTGATTAAACATGGTCTTGTCAAGTCTTGAATTTCAAATAGTAGCTGTGGTAGAAATTGTAGTGGAAACTTCAGCTATTAACATAGCAGTCTAATGTTAACTTTAATATGATGGCACTGCTAACTGTAATACTACTAATCATTTTAGCAGAAATGCTGAGCCAATACAGTTGCAGTGTCAGAAGGCAGACTTGTATGGAGGGAGAATCCCAACCTGTTAAAATTTGCTGGAGTTCAGCAAGAAATTCAGGCTTATTCTACATTTCAGATTTATTTTCATAAAATAAATATAATTAAAAAAAAAAGAAAAAGAAGATGGGATTGAAATTGCGTAACTAATTAAATGAAAACTTCAAATTTATAGTTAGCTTCTGAATTTTTCTACCATATAAACCATTTATCTGTCCACAGAATTTAAATATGGCTCACCTCCAAATAGATGGCTATGATAAGAATAGAATGTATATAGGAGGCAGTCAAAGCTTCATTTTTAAGATTTTTGTTAGCACTTAATTAGATACCTTTGCATCCTGAAGTTTGCAAGACTGGGATTCCATCGTTACCTTCTGGAAAAAGGAGGTTGTGCAGTTCTAGCGCTCTTTTCCCATAATTCAAAAGCTGCGATAATCTTTGGCAGCCCTCTCGATTCAGAGGGTGTTTTTGCCTTTGTGTCTTGTATGGAATTGTTCTGACAGCTGGGGCAGCTCCGGGCTGTTCCGGTCCCGTAGCGGGTACATTTGCCACCTGCTGGTGAGATGCTGGAGAGGGCCCCAGCTCTGAGCTCTGAACATCCCTCGCTCACAGCTGCACACTTCAGAGTGGACTCAGGAAATGGGGAACTGCTGTAAGAACTAGTATCTCCTAAGAACGAGAATTACTGGTAAATTGCTGGTTTTCTTGATATGTCAGATGCTACTTTTAGCAAAATTTAAAAGTTGATTAAGTTTTACATGCAAAAATATACCGAGATGTTCCCATAAGCATAAGTTTTCAGTAATGTGATGAGTAAAAGAAATGCATCTCAAGATTGCCATTCAAGTGTGGAATGATTTTGAAACGTGTAATTTGATATTTTCCTGTAATAGCTTTTCTTTACAGTTCGGAAATGGATTTATTTTTCTTTAAAGTGGCAGGATATTGATAGATCAGCTTTCAATTGAACTCTCCCTCTGCTGAAACTCTGTCATCCATATGTGGATAAAACCAGTTGTGTTCTAATTTTGACAGCTTTTGGGGTTTGGATGTGGGTTTTTTGGTTGGTTGGTTTTTTTAGAAGAAATGCCATGAGAAAAGACTTTGTATGGTGCTTTTAATGGTTTGTGTTGCTGTTTTAGTAGATGACTCTAGGAAGCAACAGAAACCATAGATGGTTTCTTTGAAGTGCAAGTACTGGTTTGGTTATGACTAATAATATTTACTAGCTTAACCATTTTGGTTTTATCTACTCTCTTTTTTTTTTTTTTTTAATTTAAATCTCTTTCTGCATGGAGCTGAGAACACAGCTGCTATCCCATCAATTCAACTTCTTTACATCCTCAGTCTTTTCAGATGCATATTCCACCTTAAAATGTAGAATACTAACTTTTGGAGTTTGATTGTGAGTTGTTTTCCTCTTTTTGGCTGCTGTTTATTCTTGGTTTTGTTTTCTCTTACTTATTTCTTATCTATCCTATACTTCCTCATACACATCAAAAGCTTTTTTTCCCTCCTCAGTTCTGTTTTAAAAACAGCTTTAAAGAAGGAGGGTTTTTCTGTTTGTGACTTTGTGATGAAGGTCTCCATAGCCACGTGTTCTTTATTTTGTCTGTCCTAATGTAGATTGGTCTGAGCATGAACCAGTATTTAGTCTGTATTTTTGTTAGGTGCTAACTGATCTAAAGCAAAGGTGATCTGTGTGAAATATGGAGTGTTGAGTTAGGTGTGTTTTCATTTTATAGGATATGCCTGCATCACTCCGCTTTTCGTTACAAGATTTTAGTCAAAGTATTATGAACATCCTGTGACAGCCACTAGAATTTAACATTTCATTAATATTTTGGCCTTTTTCTCTACAAATTTAAAGGAAGGCATTTGAGTAATCAGTCTTCTGTCATCTGCACTTGAAGACTGAATGATGTGGAAGAG
>VZTA01007448.1:0-65500 GCA_013398855.1 Mohoua ochrocephala | reverse complement strand
TGCATCCCTACCCATGGAGTCCACTAGGTCAACAGAAAGGCTGATTGAGTGGATTTGTGAGAATCTGCCTTTACATTCCAGGTCACATAAAGCACGGTTGGGCTCAGAGCACGTCTGCCTGCTCGTCTGTGGGGTCCAGCCATGGAGCTGCCTTACATGCAGGATTGTTTTCATGTGGGGATAGCACACTGTAGCATCAGGTCTGGTTTCAGGAGAGACACAAAACACCAACTGGAGACTGGAAAGGTCTCAAATATTTGGCTTAGTGTCCAGAGTCCTAACAGACTCCATGTTTGTCATCACCTGTGGGGAAGGAGTGGGAGGTGATTAGAGAGAGGCTATTCTGCTCTCGTCTGTCCAGAGACTGACAGCTTTTGGTTTTGCTGCTGCCACAGATGCCTGGCCATGCAGTAATCACTCCTGCTGCTCCACGGCCTCCTCTTGTTGCCGTGCCAGGCTGTGCCAGGGCTGCAGAGCCCGCGGCATGAAAACTTGTGCATAGTTTGCCTTTGGGCAGTTGCTGTGAGCTTGCACTGCAGGTATGTGCCTAACTGGTGCCCACACATCCATCCTCCTCACAGCAGGGTCAGGGACACAGGCAGGTGCCAGCAGCAGGCACTGGGAAAGGCAAAAGTGACAAATGGGATGTCAGAGGGATGCAGTTGGCCACTGGTGTTGGAGTTGCTGATCAGACACGGCCAGGTCCTTCCTCTCAGCTTGGGCAGAGTGGGTGCTGAAGCAGTAGGGATGGTCTGCGGCCCAGCGCGATAGCTTCTCTGGCTCCCGCTCCTGTGTTTAGGAAATGTATGACAAATTTATCACCACTTACCTTCTGGAAATCGAGGGGAGAAAGGGGGAATGTGTATGTGATCGAGGAAAGAGCAAAGACACTTGGTGTAAGCCAGAAAACAGATGCCAAAAATGCTTTCATTCCTATCTCTTCAGCAGCTACTGACACTAGGAAACCTTTCCATATTATCTGTGGAGGAAGAAGTTAAGGAAGCGCCTGCCAGAGACGCTGTGTAACAGTGTGTGCAAGGACAATGAGTTGCATTCCGAAGAGCAAAACTCCAGAGCATTCTGAGCTGACCTTTTGTTCCATTCTGACCCCTGCCTGCCCACTGATAAAAAGCCAGGCAAAGCAGGCAATTTAGACTTTACCCATCTAGCACTGAGGAGCAGAGATTAGCTGCTGGGGAGGTGCTGGGTGACTGGGAGGGACACAGAAATGTCTGGGTCAGGACTGGCAGAGAACTGAAGCAGAATGAGTTGCATCGTGTCCCAATTCAACCCAGGGGAGATTGTCCTAGTGGCAAGATAATGTCTGGGTGGCAATCTGGGGATGGGTGAGGAGGAGGCTGGCAGTGACCAGCACAGCCCAAAGGCCCCACGTCCCCAAGGTTCTTTTGGGGAAGATGTGCGGGCAGAAGCCTTCTTTGTAAGGGTGTACACGCAGGCACCATCTGGGCTCTTGGGAGGGGGCTGCAAAACACCACCATCCTCTGGAGAGGAAAACAGGTTTCCAATGTCAAAAGCTGATATGGCCCCGAGGGCTTCAGAGCCATGGGAAACGCTGGTACCGCTGTGTCTCCGTGAAAGAAGGATAACATCGTGCTCTCATTCCTGAGGGGGGGGCAGTGAAACACCATGTCAAAGGTGTGCTGAAATTCACCTTTTTATAAATTGGGCTATTCACAAAAGGGTATATTTAACAGAAGCGTGATAGAGTATTTCCATGTGGAACTGCAGGCTGGTGGCTGGTGATTTGCTATCACAAATTAAATACTAGCAGCAACTCAGGGAAAGGAGGAAGAAAAAGAGACAGTGAAAGCACAGGAAAAGAAAAGTAAGAAAAACCAAAAACATTTGAAATTTGCCAGATGTGATTAACACTGCAAACAATTTTTTAAAAACTGGGAAGTTTCCTTTTCAATATAGGTAGGACTGAAATACATATGGCTGAATTCCTGTTACTGATTTCTGTTCCACTCTCCTTACTGGTGAAAGATTTCCTTGGGAGCAAAACGGTCTTTCTATCCTGTTTCTTTGTTTTTCAGCACCGCTATTGCTGTGAGCACGGTTGGTTTCCACAATGCTGTCAGGCACTTGGGCTCTCATCCAGCAAATACTTAAGCACACGTGTAACATCCCAGCCGGTGTAAGGTTATCCATGTGCTTAGATGACTTTGGGTCAGGATCTTAATATCTCTGCGGCTCAGATGTGACTTCCACCCAGTAAGGAGGAGACGCAGAAGAGCCAGACAATTAGAAAATGTTTTTCTGAGACCACAGAGATCCTGCCAAGAGGGCTCAGGGGGTAATTTGCTACCTGAAATATCATTTTGGTCTGGATGAAAAATTGGTAAATCAATTATTCTCCAGAAAGTGCTGCTTTCAGGCATTGCTAACAATCAGCAAACTCAGTCCAAATGAGCTAGGTGAGGTTAGACCGTACAAATATCAGAGAGGAGAGGGGTGGCCTGTGCTTCCCAGCCAAACAGGCCTCAAGGATGAGGGAGGGTGACCACCAGCAATGGTGGCCCCTCCTGCCCACACAGGTCTTTGCTGAAGTCCCAGTGCAGATGAAGACCTTTGTTTCCAAATATCCTTGGCTTGTTTTAAAATGCCCTAAATGCTTTCTTTGATCCAAAGTGCATTTTTTTCCCCTGCATGTTGCCACATAATCAATTCTCGTTTGATCCAAATTACTTTTCCTTGTTTTCTTTCAGTTTGGCCCCTAGATAAGGACACACAATTCAAGTGCATCAATTAATGGAACGCATCCACATTCAGCAGCAAAATCAGTCTTCTGGCTGGTCCCTTAGGAGGCACTGATTGTGATTGCTAGACGATGGGAATTTTTTTCCAGCTAAGAATATTTCATTTTTTACCTAGTATCTTAAGTTTTTGAGCCGGTCTCCTGGTGTTCCTGTGCCAGTGAGATGGGATTCCTACAAGGGTGTTTCCAATCCTGCACAATTGCCACTGCTCAGAGGCTAAATGATTGTTGTGATAGCCAACCTCAACTCCTCTCACTCTCCTGGCTGTGGTTTAGGGAAGAGCAGAGGCTTGAGGTCCTTCACAACAGGAGGAAGGGGATGAGGCCACCCTCTTGGGGGAGAGGTTTGTCGCTGCAGGCTCCAGTGGTGCTGTGACATCTGATCTCTGGGCCAGGGAATGGGTCCTGGCTCCTTTTAGCTGCTGGAGTAGATGTTGTCCTGGAAGATGTGCAAGGTGGCAGAAAGTGAGTTTTATCTTACTCATGGTTCAAGATGCTTTTCCCATCTAAAGTGCAGGTAAGGGAGCTTCCCAGAGTGAAGCTGAGGGCATTGCAAGGGAAATCCAGGAGAATGAGTAGAGAAAGGAGAGGATGTGGAGACACTGGCACAGGGGAGGAGATGCAGGAGGGATGCATAAGCCCAAAAAGAGATCAGTTCCTATGAGGAAATAGGTGCAAGCAAAACTTTTAAAAGATCGTGTGAGAAGCTGTTGCCTATCTCAGCAGTAAAAACAATCACTGCAACACTGCCTAAGGATAGATGATGGCATTATTTAGGCTCAAATGTCAGAAAAATTTTTGCAGACCAAGCGATCCTTTCTACAAAATATGTCACAAAAAGGCAAGTCACACTGCAAGAGCTTTTCCCACCCCTCAGCAGCAGCCATCGGAGGCCTTTGCTGGGACCAGGTCCTCGCTGCTGATGCTTGCACCCTCCCAGAGTCTCCCTTCAGTCTGGGGGGTCTTCTCAACGTTAGGAAGGATGCTGGGGGCATCCCCAAAGCCACTGGTGCTGTACAGGAAACAAAAGTTACTGCTTTGGAAAGCAGAATCTTTCACCCTCCCTGGGAGCAGGAATTGGTGGCAGTAAAGAGTCATGACAGATATATGGAGAGTGTAGGATCTTCTTACAGTGCTGCATTCCTGGGAAACCATCTTCCACCTGATTTGACTCAAACAATAACTCTTTCACTGGGCCATCATCAGTGAACAGGGTGGGCTGAACCACTTTCTCCTCTTGTTGTTGTTCCAAAACCCCCTGTGCTAGTAGTGCCATGTCAGCTGTATCAAAATTAAAATGTCTTTTCCTGTGGGTTTTTTTCCATGTTGTTTTTCTACAAGAGCAAAAGTCAACATGACAAGTTTGCTGAGCCCTGTTTCTGTCTCTTTTTTATCTATGTAACCAATGCCAATGGAAACATTAGCCACTCTTTGAAACAGCAAGCTGCAGAGGCCAGCAAAACACATGTGGTTTGTTCTTTATTACATCAAAATCATGCCTACTTGCCTTTTTTCTTCCTTTCATTTTTAAAAACAGTAAAAAGTAGTCGATGTTTGAGGGAAGATTCCAAGATGAAACACTTTCTAAGTGTTGTTTTGATAAGAGGAAAGCCAAGAGTAGATTCTCAGCTGCTTGCATGGATGTGGCTCCTTCCTGAGAGCGGGGATTGACGCCAGGGAAGATCTAGTCTTGTGGGTTCAAAGATCAGCCCATATAGAGTTTCTGCTCCCTGCATGTCTTCCATTTTATGGGCAAACACATGTTATCTATTGTTAGCTCTGTAGAGCCAAAAGAAGGGCAGGGGAAAAGCGGGATGGTGCCCTACCTTGTAGTACTGCATTTGTGTGTAAGCAATTACACAGGTCCTGATACATGTGTGCTCTAGGTTTGGGTATTAGAGATATCTCTGTGTGTATTATGCCACATACGATGCGCTTTGCTGCAGTCAGTGAAGTTCTGGCAGACTGTCCATCACCCAAGGATGAAGGAGCCAACCCGTGTTCCCCAGTACTGCCCCCCGTGGGCCCCACACTCAGAGGGGTGGGAGGGACGGAGGTGGTCCCAAACGCACGACAGAAACCTTTTGCCATGAGGCATCATGTTCGTGTAGCAGGAGGAGGAGTGCCTTTGTGTCATGGTCCCAGATGGATGCAACGCATTTGTTTCTCAGCAGGCTTCAGATTTTAAACTGTAGAACGTTAAGGGTAGGAAGGAACCCCAAGGATCATCCAGTGCTGACTCATATTCAACTTTCCATCGACCAAGACCCCCAGGTCCCTTTCCGTGGTGCTGCTTTCCAGCCTCTCATTCCCCAGTCTGTCTGTACATCCTGGGTTGCCCCATCCCAGGTGCAGAATCCTGTGCTTTCCCTTGTTGCACTTCAAATAGTTGGTGATTGCTCAATCTCCTAATTTCTCCTCTAATTTGCTCCTTTTGGTGCAGCCCAGGATTCAGCTGGCTTTCTGGGCTGCTGGCTAAAACTAAACTTTCTAAACTAAACTAAACTAAAAAAAAAAAAACTTTAAAAAAACCCTAAGCTTTCTAAACTAAACTACTCCCAACTAAACTTTCTAGACTGCTGGCTCATGTTGAGTTCTTTATCAGCCATCACTCACAAGTCCTTCTCTGCATAAAATATCTGTTTAGTATTTTTCCTGTCAGTGTCCATGTCTCATTGCTTTGAGCTCACTTGGTTGATTGAAACTACAGACGAAGCTGGTTTTATGCTGGGGGTTTTATCATGGAAAAGTTAAGCTAATGCAGGGAGCATAGGTTTTTCTGCCACTTCTAGCAGGATACTTCAGCTCTCTGAGGGACAGATGCTGTTGCTTTCATTTCTGCATCTGTCTGCATGGTGTAAGGTCTCCTTTGACCCTAGTCCTGGAAAGCTTTGACAGTTACAGCAAGTGCTGTGGAGAAGTAGGGATTTCAGTCAGAAATTCAGAAAATCTCCCTGTGGAGGAGCCACATTCCCGGAGAGGTGCAGGAGAACCTCTGCCAAGCCTTGGGAACTGGGAACATCCAACTTTACACTGCCATTATCATATGTTCTTCAGAGCATTGGTCTTTTTTTTTCCACTTAGCATCTTTCAGCTGGCTGAAAATTATAACCCTCTCAACATATAATTAGTACCCCCTTATAAACACTGTGCATGGTTTAAAAACTCCTCTAAGCTCTTGTACTGTAGCAGAAATATGCTGTAAAGGTGAGCGAAAGGGCTATTTTTATGCTGGAGGACAAAGGTGCTCTGCATACCCATGTGTCTGCAGGTGTGGAGGAGGACACAGGAGCAGAGCAGGTGCAGGTCCTTGAGGGTCTGTGAGAGTTGGGGTTGTTCAGCCTGGAGAAGAGAAGGATCTGGGGAGACTGTAGAGCAGCCTTCCAGTACCCAAAGGGGTTTACAAGAAAGACGGAGAGGGAGTTTTTACAAGGACATGTAGTGACAGGCCAAGGGGTAGTGGCTTTAAACTGAAAGAGGGCAGGCTGAGATTAGATATTAGGAAGAAATTGTTCTCTGTGAGGGTGGTGAGACATTGAAACAGGTTGCCCGGAGAAGTTGTGGGTGTCCCATTCCTGGAAGTGTTCAAGGCCAGGTTGGATGGGGCTTTGGGCAACCTGGTCTAGTGAAAGGTGTCCCTGCCCGTGGCAGGGGGATTGAAAGTAGATGATCTTTCAGGTCCCTTCCAACCTGAACCATTCTATGATTCTGTGATCCTGCCTGGCTGTCTCTGCCAGCTCTTTAGGGAATCAGCAAAATGGTTTTTTGAATGTTTTGTGACCATAAAAATGCATGTGTTGTACTGTCCCCTTTTGTGAAAAGGCTTCTATAAGAAATAAAAAACATTAAAATCTCTCTCAGGTGCAGGCATTTATGTCAGACCAATCGAAAGGAATGCACTGCACAGTGTTGAAGGATATCTTTTTAAACTGCAAACCCAAACTTTATGTCGTACTGTACAAACATTGCCATTAAGTGAAAGAATACATCTGTATGTTATGATACAATTTTATTGGTGGGTGTTGACATGAAGTTTCAGCCTTCTATATTGGATTAATATGTGGGATTATGTGCAACACATGTAGTAATCAGTGGGTTTTTTTAATTCATCACATTATTCTTGTTTTGTTAAACAGTCACAGGTTTCCTAGCTAATTGTGAATATCTTCTTTTTAAGGCAGGAATTTTAGACAGTGGGGGCTGCTTTATTCTATTGTAATAACCCTTTGAGCCCTCTTCACTGCTTTGCACTGAGGCTGAGGGGGCAGCTCAGGATCTCAGAGGGCTTTGCCCCCTAACACCAACTGCCCAAGAAAGCCCCAGTGCAGCGCTGGTTGTTGATAAACTGTGCTGGAGATGCACTGCTCACTAAATGCTGCATAAACCAGCGTTGGATGTTGTTGATCACAGGCTCACAGAATGATTAGAAAGGAGCACTGAAGGTCATCTAGTTCAATTTCCCTGCTCAAGCAGGGCTCCCTGGAGCATGTCACTCAGGATTGTGTCCAAAAGGCTTTTGAATATCTCCACCGAAGGAGACGCCACGATCTTTCTGGGCAGCCTGTTCCAGTGCTCTGTCACCCTCAGAGTAAAGACGTTTTTCCTGATGTTCAGGTGGAACTTCCCGTGCACCAGTTTCTGTCCATTGCCTCTTGTCCTATCACTTGGCACCACTGGGAAGAGCCTGGCTCCATCCTCTTGACACCCTCCCTTCAGATACTGACATTGATAAGGTCCCCTCTCAGTCTCCCCTTCTCCAGGCTAAGCAGGCCCAGCTTCCTCAGCCTTTCCTCATAACTGAGGTANCATAACTGAGGTATTCCAGTCCCCTAATCATCTTTGTATCCCTTCACTGGACCCACTCCAGTCCATGTCTCTCTTGCACTGAGGAGCCCAGAACTGGACAGAGAACTCCAGATGTGGCCTCAGTAGAGCTGAGTAGAGGGGCAGGATCACCTCACTTGACCTACTGGCCACACTCTTCCTATCACCCCAGAATACCTTTGGCCTTCTTGGCCATGGGGGCACACTGCTGGCTCATGGACACTTCGTTGTCCACTGGGACCCCAGATCCTTCTCCGCAGAGCTGCTTCCCAGCAGGTTGGCCCCCATCCTGTACTGGTGCCTGGTGTTGTTCCTCCCCAGGTGCAGGACCTGCATTTGCCTTTGTTGAGTTTCAGATGGTTCTTCTCTGCCCATCTCTCCAGCCTGCCAAGGTCCTTCTGAAGGGCTGCACAGCCCTCTGGGGCATTGGCTGCTCCTCCCGGCTTTGTACCATCAGTGAACTTGCTGAGGAGGCATCTGCCCCTTCATCCAAGTCACTGATGGATAAGAGACAATACTGGACTCAATATCGACCCTTGGGGAACACCATGAGCTACAGGCCTCCAACTAGACCCTGTGTCGCTGACCACAACCTTCTGAGTGCCACTGTTCAACAGTTCTCTTTCCACCTCACTGTCCACTCATCCAGACCTGATGTTCAGCTAAATATCCCAAACACCTGCTGCTCTCACAAGTGGGAGAGATGCAGAGGACTCAGTAGGGGTCAATGGTCCTCCCACTGCCCACTAGTTCCATGTCTCTTCCATTCTCCTTCTGCCTTGGATGGGGGGAAGGCCTCCCCAGAACCCCTTTATAGCCCATCTCAGGTTATTTTTTAATTTCTAGTATTTTCTCTTTCATCTCTTGCAAAGGGGCCAAAAGCCAACTTTGGCTGGGGATACTTCCATGTCGGTATTTGCAGATCCCATGCGGCTCTTCACCTGCTTCCTCCTTCACCAGAGCCATCGATTGAGGTCAGTTCATGGTACTTCATATCCTGGGCACTGGTCAGTAACCATCACTGACTCAGATGAGCTCAGAAGTATTTTCTTGTTGATGACACTTTGTCTTTCCTCCCTGCATCTCGCAGGTGAAAGTCTTTCCTTTCTCCAGCATCTTCTGTGTCCTACTCTTGGTGCATGCATGTGTTGTGGGGCTCTGGTAAGGTGAAGTGGAGAGAGAGAAGAAAAGGAAATTTGGAGAAAGGAGTGGATTTTAGCTAGAGTTACAAGGAAATTGGAGACACTGGTGTTGTGTCTCTTCCTGCAGGATAAGGCTGCACAGGTGAGTCGGAATCAGATGGAGAAAGGCACTGCTTTGTCCCTCTTCCTGTGATGTTTTGCCGGGAGCAGCTGGAGAAGCATCATGTGCAGGCTAGCAGAGGGACCAGATACCGAGGCCAGGGGACACGAGGCCGAGCTGGCCAGGCAGCTCTGGGGGCCAGCCTGCAGCCCGCTGCCCCTCACCACCACGGCACGGAGCACTGCTGCCTCGCCCCGAATCTGGGCAGAGATGTGGGTGACCAAGCATGTGTCTGTGGCTATGAATAAAACTTCAGCTGTGTGTCGTTTAGAAAGACCCTAATTTTAGCTAGCCAGCACATCGCTGAGGTGCCCCGGCACCCTCGGAGGGCAGCTCGTGTGCCCCTTTGCTTGGGCAAACCAGGTGTATAAGGTCTTTTTTTTCTGCCGAAGGTTGGGGATGCGGGAGGAAGAGGAAGAGAGAGGCGTTTTCTTACACGGACAGGGTTAAGAGAGAGTCGGCGATGGGACCAGCCCCCGGCGCAGCCAGCTCCAGCGAGCCCGCGGTGTTTGGGTTGTCCGGGCGCCCGCGATGGCTCCAATGTGCGCGCAGTATGACAGATGACCTATTGAAATAATTTCGGAGCAGTGCTGGGGTTGCCAGGACAACCACTGCTCCCTGGGCCGGCGCCTGGCCATGTGACGGCCGCCTTGACGTCAGCTGGAGGCTGAGCCTGCGGTCCCGGCCGCGCAGTCAAAGCCGTGTGAGAACCCGGTGGATGCTGGAGTCATCCCCGCCGCCGCCGCCGCCGCTGCTGAATCTCAGGGGCTGCCAGAGCATGGACTATTAAAAACTTGCATTTCTGCAGTGTGAGGTAACCATTTGCTTTATGTTCTCATCAAGTCTGGATTATTTTCCTTTAAAAAAATAGAACAGAAAGCAGCTTGTATCAGTGACTGATATTTTTTTTTCACTTGTTTGTTTTGGCTGGAAGTTTGCCTTGATGAACAAGCCCAGCACTATCAGATAAATGCAAAGCAGCTTCCAGTTACTAATTCTGTGTGCAGACGGCAAAACGGAGTTAAATATAGATTAATGATCCATGAAAGGAGAATAAAATGATATCGTTCTCATTTGACACCTTAGGAATATCAATGAACGTGAGTAATCCTAGGCTAATACATTCGGGAGTGAAAAGAAATTGTGTTTGGGCATTGTGTTTTTATACCTCTGTTGGAATTTGTAGTTTCTTAATGCTGCCCGGTTCAGGCGGGTTTGTGCCCAATATGTCCAGTGAGGGGGAAGCCAGCAGTCAATGCCGCCAGTAACAGCTTAAAATCCAGCTCTCAAAGTTCGAGCATTTAAATCATCTTTGTTCACGCGGAGTCCCTGCACCCTGCGCGCTCGCCGGGCTTTCTGCCCCTCTCCTGGGGCACGCGGCACTCTTGACTGTCTAGTGTTTACAGAGGAAAGAATCAAAACCCTCCTGAAAAATTATCTGAAATATGCCAAGAGAGCAGCATTGCTGTAACACAGGCTTTTACCCTTTTTCTCACAGGCTCACACACAGGGCTCGTTTTTTCTCTCCTTTTTTTTTTTCTTTCTTTTTTCTTTTCTTTTTTTTTTTTTTCTGTTGTGCATTGAGAGCAGTTAGAATAGCTAAAAAAAGAACTGCAGCATGATTTTTCAATCACCACAGTGATTGAAAAATGAAATGCTATTTGGGTCTTTTTGTAAAAACAAGAGGGAGTTTGAGTCTGTTTCTGTATTGCACTTACTCCGAGGTGGCTGTTGTGGGGAAGGAGATCCCAGAGCTCCTGAAGTTTAGTGCCACAGGCTGAGTTTGTTTGTGTGGGAACATACAGATTTGTTTTAAGAACAGATTACAGCTGAAGCATCATGTGCGTTGTTTCCTGGAAAAGTATGTTAGATCTTTCTTATCTTCTCTAATTATATACTCCTGTTCCCTTCTTCCCAAAGTTCAAAGGGTTTATCAATAATGGTAATGATTCTCTAAAGCAGCTGCTGGTCTAAAACGATGTGGAGCTACAAAACAATTTAAGACACAGAGCAGTAAAAGATTTAAAAAAAAAATCTATAAAAATTATCCTAATGTTGTCAAATGCAGCATAAGTAATTGTTTCAGAAAGAGAGCCAAGACAGACATTAAAACTGAAGGCACTTCTCTAAGGAAGTTATGGCTTAATGCTCTGGATTTCACTGCATTTGGTGTTCTTAGCAGAGAACAAGAATAAATGCTTCTGAAAGGTCTAAACCATTTCACTTGGTGTTATCTCATCAGTTCTTTCCAGTTAACTCTTGTGCCTAAAACTTCATTGTTGGGGGGGTTGAAATATTTCAAATTGTCTTTATTAAATTCTTCACCTGATGCCACCGCACCAGTGCGTGAGGAATCTCGCCTGGCTACTCCTAGGTGAGTTTAACCAAGGTTTACAGGAGCCTTGCGGCGTTGGTGGAGGTGTTGGCACCCCATGAGCAGGCTTCCCATGGGGAGTGAGTGGGCTCTCGGCGTCCTTGCCCAGGTGACCCACCTGGGCTGGGCTGGGCTGGGCACGGCTGCTCTCCAGCTGCTGTGGGGAGCTGTGCTTCAGCCCGTGGCAGTCCATCCCCCTCCGTCTGCATGTGAGTTCCCCAGACTGTGGAGGAGGAGGGGAGGACAGGAGGAGGTGGGTGATAGAACCCACCACCCTCTGAGGTCTGCTTGCTCAGCAGCTTATACTGCTGGGGTGAGTCTGCAGGGGGACCAAGGCACGGAGTGTGGGGACAGACTTGAGCTGAGTGGCACCTGCCGTTCAAGAGAAGTCATTCACCCTCGTGCCTGCAGGATTTGACTCCATGTGTAGCTGCCATCACCTCCCAGGTTTGACTTGAGTGATGATGCTCAGTGTGGGCTGAGGCTTATGGCATTCATTTAGGCTTGAATGCCGTGTCCTGTAGCATTTGATGCCTTGAAAACACCTGTAAGGGGAAAAATAATTGATGCAACTTTTGCTCAGGAGCTATTCGTTAGAAATACTTTAAAAATAGGTTCCTCATCTCCAGATAGAATGGACGTATCTTTCTTCAGTGATACTGAGGAAGTCTTGAAAAGGCTCTAACTTGACCTTAGAGAAGAGGATGATAAACTGCTTCACATTTTAGCAGAAGGGTCCTGGACATGCTGTGCCAAGAGGCAATGTTATAGGGCAAGCTGGTAAGTGCCGCTGAGGTTGCGCAGGGACGCATCCTACTTGGCAGAGTGACAGCTCTGTCCCCTCTCGGTGAGTCTTTGGGGGCTTTGCGCATCCCATCACCAGGCTCCACCCATTTTGCCCCAGAGATGGGAATGAGTTGCAGGCGAGCAGCTCACAGGCAGTGCCAGAGTCTGCAACTGGAGACAGAGGTCCCTGCTCGGGAGAGTCATCCTGGGGCTATGTGCCTCTGCTTGATGATTTCGTGCTCTCATTTTCACTGGTCAGCTCTGTACCAAACCCCTTGGACAAGCAGCTGGGCTTACCTTGGCAGCGTGTGAAGCTGCCAGGCACTGTAATGCTGAGCATCCCCCCGTCTCTGCCCTGCCATGCTTCCACCCACCATGAGAAAAGAACAAACAGCCTGTAGGTTCCTTCCCACCACCGAGAGGGGAAGGTGCTGCAGCCCATCCTTCACCTTCTGCCCAACGGCACAACTGTGACACTGCCAGCTTACTTGGGCTTGGAATCCTCTGACATAAAAAGAAAAAGCATGAGATGCACGCTCCACCTTCTTCCAGGGAGTCTAGACTGACCCTCCTACTTCCCATCAGTCTTCGTGCCATTTGCAAATGTCACCCCCTTTGCACCCACTCGAGGCAGGGATGATGTCTTCCTACAGTCTCCTTGTCCGTGGCGAAGGGTGAGCAGACTGGCAGTTCCTGAGGAATTGGAGCACTTCACCTTAGGAAAGACCTTGGCTAAAGTCATGTCTGAGACCTCCTCAAGTAACTTCTCACACAACTGGATACAGCAGGGAAATCAAAAACAGATGTGAGCTGTTGATGCCTCTAGCCTCATAATAATAACACACTCGAGCCTTTCGTGTGCTCTACCTTGATCTGCCTGAGTTGATGGGCAGTGACAATCTAAATTTAGGCCAGAATCGTAATAAAATCTAAAAAGCCCTTGCAATGCAGAACACTACTCCTTGAATTTTTCTCAAACAGAATGCAATTTCTGCTGTCTTTTTAAAGGTCCTAGCTCCTGCTTAGGCAATATTCATGGGGGGAATAAAATCCTCTGTACAGGGTGACAGTTGTCAGTGGGAACTGATGTTTCAGTATGGAGTTTCAGGATCTTAAGTTACTTATTGCAGAAGTTGGTTCCCATTCTGCTAAAAATCATTACATTGTGCTAATTTTAATGTCTGCATCAAACATTAGGAACAACTGGTTTAAATGATAGCTGAGCTGCAGTAGAGATTTGGCATTTTAGCCAACAGTTGCTTTTCCAATTAAATACAGATGCCATGCGTAGGGTACTCTGAATGCAAAATAAAAGTTGACCTGACTGTTGGTTCCAAGCTAAAGCAACAAAAATCCTGACTCTGGAATGTTTTTGGTAGTCATATTTTAGAAATAATATTCTATGGTGAGCCAAAATCTATGCAGACAGTTATAGTCAGATAACAGTTTAAAAAATAGACTATGTTTTGGCTGTACTTTTGCTGCTGTTAAATTTATCTTCTTGAATAGCAGGGAGTATGAGTTGAGGGTTGAGAAACAGTAATTTTGTAATTATTTTATATGGATTGAATTATTCTGTCATCAAATTTGCATTTCAGACAGCATTACAGTATGAAAATATAATTAGAAACTGTAATTCAGGAATTGCTGAATGTGATATTTCCCAGAGGGAGCACTGTGAAGAAGCTGCCCTTACTACAACTTTAGCAAATGTTGAAATCCTAGAGGTGGAAAATGTGAAGACTGAGTTGTAAAGTTCCTCTCCCTTCTGTGGTCTTCACACACTGTCAACTTTCTGCTGAACTTCATTTTTTTGTAAGATTCATTTCCACAGAACCATCTAATCATTACGAGCTGAAGGGCTCACATCCTGTTCTGCTGAATTTCAGTCTGGCTGTGCTGATAGCTGCTGAATTGCTTTCAGCTACAAAATGACACTGAGATAATGTAAGGATCTGATTTACATGCAGAAAAACCAAGAAGCTTGTCATTTGGTCTGAAATGTTGGTTTCAATTTGCCCAGCACCTGAAATTCCCAGCCACACCTCCCTTCACGGAAGATAGCTGAGGATGGGTCTTGGTTTAGCTCTGTTTATCTTCTTTTGTAGTTCAGTATTTTTCGCAGTACACGTTCACAGTGTTGTGCAAAGTTTTAGCTGTACAAAACTCACTGATGTCAATCTTTATGGTTTTTATTCTCGTGACAATCTATGGCTTATCATAGACGTACTAGCTGGAAACAAACATGTCGTGTCTTTTTTAGCTGGGCTTATGTTGATAAATCCCGTGCACTTTTGTTTGAGACATGCGCTTCTTAGGAGAGCATCATCCACGGCCAGTTTTTCCCACCACCTTGTTGGGGCATTGGTCAGGTCCCTGAAACCAAGCCTGTGATGCACAAAGCAAAGACAACACTGGGAGAAGGCAGAAGCTGAATGTGGGGCATGATGCTTGATGCTCCCCTACATCTGTCATAGTCCTGCTGAGTGGCAGTCACAGTGCTACTCCAGAGGAAATGTCAGGGCAGGAAAAGGAGAAGTGTGGACCTGTCGCCCTAAGGATGGCATGGATAAATGGGCTGGCTGGTGACATGGTTCCTAGTGACCCAGGGACACTGTCACCCCTGAGTGCTCTGAGGAACAAGACCATTTTCCTGTGGCTGCCCAGGGCCACCTTCCTGCACTCACCTGCACCCAGCCCTGTCATTTTGTCTGGGTGCTGGGGAAGACGTCTGTCCCATCACACACATTTTGGGTGATGCACATCCTGCCACCCGTGTCTAGTATTTGCAACGTGAGCACAGGGCAGGAGCTTCAGGGTGTCACTGCAGATGACCATTTCTGCTAGGGCCGGTGCAGTAAGCCAGCCTGGCTCTTTAGGGACAGCTTGGGGTGCAAGTGCTGATTTACAGGTGGGACATGAGCGGTTCCTGAACATCACAACTGCATTTTCACGCTTTTACTTAGAAACTGCAAAGGAGCAGGAGGCAGCATTTCAACTGACTGTGTCTGCGTATGGGAGCTGAAAGGCTTTGAGACAGGTTTAAGCCTGCCACATTTGTCAGAAAGCCTCTTAGCTGCGTGCTGAATTTCATTGTCAAGAGAATGGGGCTTTGGGAGCAGGCCAGAGCCAGGCTGCCCAGCCACAGGGGCACAGTGGACCAGGACGGGTGGGACAAGGTGGGAAGGAGAGCCCTTGGCAGGACTGACTGAGTGCGTGCTGGCAGGATGTGGCCAGGGCAGGCTGCTGTCATTCTTCCTGCACTGCTGCATCTGCCCATGCAGAGACCTCTGGCAGTGCTGCCTCATGTCCCTGGGCATCTGCAGAACAGGCCAGACAAGACTTTTGTGAAATGGAGCTGTCTGAAGGGGCTGGGAGAGTGAAACACTCTTCCTGTGTTAGCAGTGATGCAGTGATGTTGTTCGGCTGCCGTGTGACATAGCTGCGGCTGACAGGGCTGTCTCTCTCCTGGGCACTGGGTTCAAAGTAGGGCTGGAGGAACACTGCGCAGTCAGCCCTTGTGCAGTACCTGCTACTGGATGGCAGTAGTTTCATGATTGTTCTACTGTTGTAAATAGAAGAGATCGGCTTTTGGAGACACTCAATATGACTTGTAGAGAGGTTTTATTAGACAAGCAGATCAGGTGGTTTATAGACTATCACCTGAGAGAAGACAAGTTAAAGCTGAGGAAGGTCAAAGTTGGCTTCTTTCCTTACCAAATTCTCTCGCTCCTAGAGCAGCCAGATTTCCTGATTATGTCTCACACGATCTTTCTGCGTCTCCTCCAGGACTTCAAAAACACAATGGATCCAGCACATATGAAGTGTCTAACTTCAGCTGAATAACTCACAAAGAGACTTCATGAAGCAATTCAGCCCTGAGAACCTTTAACTCTAAAGAAAATATTCTGCTCATGTTGTGCGTGCAAATCCAGGATACCAGGGGGACGCGAGCACAAAGCTGTTGATTATTTCCACAACTGCTATGTGCTTCCTATCACAACAGTATTCTTGTGTGCAGAATGGCAGCATGATTGCAGAGTCCTCTTTAGCGTTACCATCTTGCAAGCCCAGGTCCAATTAGAGCAATTATATGTCAGCAGAAGCACTGTCTGTTGTCCTCTGGACCTGTCTGTCAAGTGTCCTATTCATTGCTGTTTATCTTGTGTGAGGCTTTTCATGTAAAGTCGTTCTGACCCTACTGAAACAGTCCCACCAGAAGGGTAGCCTGCATTTTTATTTCACAGGCTGATGCAGATGAGAAGAGTGCAAAGTTACGGCTGGCCAAGGATACATCTTTCGGTCTAACCGTGATCTCCTCTCACTTGACTATTATTGCTGAGGCACGGCTGCTCACAGCTTTCATGTTCAATTATTTCACTTCACCCTTCATTTTCAATTACTTTACTGCTAAAATTTGAGAACATTATCAGAATTCACAGTTCTTCCTTGCCATTTTGGAGGGTTTCCTTAATCAAAATCCCCAATGTGAACTGCAAGGCATGTAATGTTTGATGGCATAGGATATTAAACCACTTACAGCTCTGAGGTCTGTGTGGAGACTCTGGTCTCTGAGTTACTGAAGAGTTGCTGGGTACTGGGAACTTCTGCAGAAAGACCCTCTGTGTTTTGCTTTTCCTCTCCTGACAGGGCCTGATGAAGGAGCTGAGTGACCCCTGCCAAGGAAGTCCCCCTTGTCACCACTAAGGTAAAAGCTGAAAAGCAGAACTCTGTGAAAGGCAGAAGTGCTGGGACTTGGGAAGGTCAGGGGCAATGCAAAGAGGAACTCTTCTCTTTCTGAACAAAAAATACGTATTTATTTTCTCATACTGGTCTTGGACAGGAAAATCCAGGGAGGAGTGTTTACAGTCCTCTTTATGAAACAAAGAGAATTCTTTTCTGACAATTCAGAAATGAGATTGCCTGTGAGAGAGCAGCCCATGTCCCTGCTGCTTGCTCCATGGCATCCATGGGAGTCCTGGCCAACATGCACAGCAGCACTCGGGCAGAACAGGATTGCTTTAGGAACTGAAAACATGAGCTCAGACTTTGGTTGTTCTTCCTCTAGTATCATCAGGGCAGTGGTTCCACCACATTTGTTTCCTATTTTGCCTCTCTTCTGCTAGGTCTTAGCCCAGAAAGGCTGCTTTTGTCAGGAGGAACTGCAGAGCCGTCTGCAGTAGCGGTCCAGATGTGACCTGTGCCTTCCCTTGGCACAGGATGCTGCAGGCAGGAGAGCCATGCCAGCCCTGACCAGGGCTGCAAAGAGACCTGGCCGATTTGGCCACACTAGTGGCAAGAATAAGTGAGAGCTGATGAAACAGCAGTATGACATGCTCCACATCAGCTCCATGGGGGTCTTGGTGAATTTGTTGAAGGTGAGTTTACACTGCTTAACTGGATCTGCAGCCTTGGCAGACTCAGTTTCTTTTCTGGCAGCGATGGCCCTTTCTCTCAGAACCTGGGGCAGGGTTCTCTGCTGCTGTGCGGGGTCAGACCCCTCCACTCACCATGGACACATAATGCTTGTGATGCTTCAATTGGAAAAATACAACTCTTTCAGAGATGACAAAAGGTGACAGAAGCACCAGCAGGGTGACTGCTTGCCTGACTTCTATTCTTTTTGTTAGACACTGGGACCCTTGCAGAAACCCCTGCCTCAATTTAAAGAATCTGATTAGAAATCGAAGAGTATTTCACTATTAGTTCACTTTGTGCCAGTTGTTAGTAGGCTGTGGTGTTGCCCCAAGAGCCTGTAGTAAGACACTCCTTTCCTGCATGCCCTTCCCACCACGCTTGTGGGTGGCACTCCAAGCAGGGTGTTGGGGAGGCATCTGGGAGAGGAGGATTTAAAACAAGCCACAATTACCAGTTTGATATATTCTCAAAACCAGCAGCTTTTCTTTTGTTTGCTGAATTCCCCATGCTTTAACAGTGCTGTTCCCATTATTCATTTCTTTCCCAAAATAACATTTTTAAACAGAGGAATGACTTGGGTGGGGAGAAGAGGGGATCTGCAGGCCAACTGGGACAGCTGCATGCTCCTGTGTCTGCAAAGAGGACTATTTCAGGCAATTTTGCTTCCTCAGTGGCGAGCCCAGTAATTCCTTCCTGACGGCCCTTGGTGGTGCTTTCCCGGGGCAAGCTTTGGGCCACGTGCTCCTGCTGTCCACTGTTTTTGTAGCCCAACTTGAAAGGAAGCGTCTCTTGTTGGTGGATGCTCCTTTGAAGGAGAAGGAAAGGATGCTTTTGGAAAAATAAGCCCAAAGGAGCCTGGCTCCAGGACCAGGGATGCAGGCAGATCCCACTGAGCTGGGATGCAGTTCCAGCCCTCAAAGCATCTTGTGTGTCCCATCCTTGAATGCTGGCCCGGGAAAGCAGCTGCTCTGGAGGGGCTCCCTGACAGCACCCACCAGGGCTGGCTGGGGACCCCGCTCTCTCATCCCTCACAGTCAGGCATGCAGCCAAACACAAACAACGTGAGCTCCAGAAACAGGTGCCAGCAGCCTGCTCCTGGGGCTACAGGAGGGATGATAGAAAAGAAGCCCCGAGAGGAATTAAAAATTAAATGCTCATGGCAGCGGCTTGCTGTCACCACATCTCACCTTCACGCTGGCTGGCTGGCTGCCCAAGCACTGAGCAGGAGCGAGAGAGGAGCACCCCATTCTCACTGCCTCCACTGGAGATCAGCCAGCTCTCCTGTGGCCCTGGTGGGGGGATGAGAGGAGCTGCTTCACTGCTGCATGCACACAGAACTGACCGGAACAAGCAACATGTGCCTCTCTGTGGAAATCCCCAGAGTCCCGGTGAAAGGCATCACTCCCGGAGGTGGCCAGACCCAGCTGAGTCACACGCGTCTTGAACAGGTGCTGCTGTCCAAGTATGGGGTGCTGAGGAGCTAAACTGACCATCCCACAGACCTCCCTCTGGTCTGGAGTCTGGAATAACCCCAGCAACAGGCATGCTTAGTGTAGGTGGAGGCTGAGCCCACAAAGACTGGCATTTGGGGTGCAAGGGTCAAGCCTACCAAGGCGGGTATTTGGAGGTACAAGGGCTAAGCTCCACAGGGACATTTGGCCCTCCTTGGCATCCAGTGCAGCTCCTTAGTGCACACACGCCCTGAAACCCCTTCAGAGCCCCAGCAAACTCATCCCTGAGCCCAAGGCCCCTTTCAGAGCATGTCCCAAATGATTTGAACTGTGGGTCTAGTTCATAATCCCTTCTTAATATCCCACAGCAGGTAAGTGTTTGCTTTCCCCAAGCCTTGATACTTGTTTTGACATTAACATTCAAGTAGGTGACAAGCTATCCAGTTTCCTGAGATAATGGCTGTGTCTGTGCTATGGCCACTGACTGTGTCCATAATAAATGAAATAGGGGGCAACCCCAGCACCAGAGCTCAGTAGTTAAAATCGCTCCCTCTATAGAGCGGTCCCTATCCCTCTAGCTCTTAATCAGTTCCTGTCTTCCCAGCCTGTGCCACTGGGCCTGTTCCAGAGGGCAAATGGCCCACAGTCACTTTTCAGGAGGGTGCAGAGTTCAATAGCACGGCCAAGGGAATTTCTGTGCCAGTTGGCCCCCGTGCTGGAGAATGCACCTTGATGCATTTGCTTCATAGTCACAGGTGATGTGGTAAATGTCATCATGCATAACTGGGTGAGAATCCTTGGGGGAAAAAAAAGAGCCTTAAAAATAGAAAAGTGTTTTTTCTGAAGCCCGGGTCTAGGTAGAGCTCGTGAGCTGCAGGCTCTCGCCACGGCCACCAGCAGGAAATCAGCCCATTGGAGCATGACAAAAAGACTGGCAGCTCCAGTCTGCCAAACAAAGCAGTGGGGTTCTAATAGGACCAAAGTGAAGGAAGTGAGGAGCATGGCTGGAAGAAAGGATAAAGAAAAACCTTTGGTCTATAGAGAAACCTCTGTCTGTACAGAGGAACATTGTCATGTAGGCTGCTGACCCGACTCTTTGCAGAATGGGGGCTTGATGCTGATTTCATGTTGTTTCTTGGTACATACTCTTTCCCCTGGCAGACTCAGTTTTAATCCTTTTCTAGTTTACAATCCATTTATTTTTAAGGTGTGAAAATTGCAGAGGTCAATATCCACTACTGCACCCCTTCTGTCCTACCATTTCTCCAGAATAAGTAAATTGTTATTATCTCTATTAGCCTTCTCAGTGAGAGACCAACATGGTCCACTTTTCTAATGCTGTCTCATGCCTAATATCTGTTTTCCAAACCCTCCTTTGCCTGAAGTGAGCACCGTGCACTGCACAATGCACCCCCCAGCTCCCTGAGGACTGCCCAGCCCCTCGTGCAGCGCTGGTTTTGCCACACAGCACTGTCAGGAATTTCACATTTCACTCCGCAAAGAGAGAAGTGATGTCCAGGTGCTCTCTTCATAAAACTTCAGGGTTGAAAGAGGTCAAAAGCAAAGGAGATTTCTGAATGCAGTTTTCTCCCAGTACTTCTGGTTTTGTTGAATTCAACCTTTATGTTTTTGACCTTGGAGCATTATGTCAGTAGGGTTTGAGAGAGCCAGGGGACCATTTGCCTATGTCCTTGCCTGCAGCTTTTCAGGTAGGTCTGACTGTTTTAATTACTTCCTCTGTTAGACATGGAGTGTCTTCCGCTTTCCCTGAATTTCCCAGTCAGGTCCGGCTGCCCACGCCTCTGTTCTGGTGCAACAGCCTCCCGTCCTTGGGGACATCACCGGTCATGCGACCGGTGGGATGGGATTCGACTTCCACCTTGCTACGTGCTGGAAATGCAGCTCATTTGTCAGATGTCAAGTGAAGGTAGGGCATGCCACTTGGTAGAAGGAAAAATCTGTCGCTCTGGGACTATTTAGGCAGAGGGCCCCATTTAAACCTCTCCACAGACTCACTTGTAACCACAGGCAGATCACTTAGTGTCGGTGCTACATGGAAGCCATCACACGGAACTGATATTATTTGCAACTTTACATCAAAGTCCTGCAGAGCGTGAGGATACTGGCTGAGAACTTTTGAACAGTGACGTTCAGCACAGCAGGATCCCAGCTTTTAGTAAAGCAGGGCTTGGGCATGGCTGTGTGAAAGCATAAAGTTTTCCCTTTTCACTTGCAAACAGGAGTTGCTGTGCTGGTATTGCTCCAAATAGTACGGGGGATTTGGGAAGACTAGCACTAAGACAGTTTTTCAGAGTCATTGAATATGTTTTAATCCTTGTTAGCCTTGAGCAACTGGCTCCCAGTGAACTCACAGATAGGTATAATTAAAGATCTGTCTTGCACAGCCTGCTGTGCATTTATAGCTCTGCAACTGCTCTCAGTAGTGAAACAGAAATATGTCTTTCAAAGGAAAGCTCAACAACAGGAAATATTTCTTTCAAAAATATGAACACAAATGTTTCTTCCAAGAATCATCAGATAAAGGCAAAAACTTTCTTAAATTTCTTGTTCCACTAAGCACCTGGCTCTAATCTGCAGTTCCTTGACTTTGTTCGTTTTTTAACCCAAATGGGATCCTATTTTAAGGCACTGTTATTTCATCTGATAATAAGTCTATTCAACTATTTGTGTGTTTCATCACTGTTTGTATTTCTTGTTCCGTACCATATTTTGCATTTTTCTTCAATCTTTCCACTGAAGAATCAGTGTTGTCCAAATTGCCTCTGCTCAACTGGACATAACTCCCTACTCCTTGCTATTTAAAGTTGGTTACCTAATTCTTCTGGTGGGTAATTTTGATCAAGATTTCACAGAGTGCTAAATTTGTCTGCACAGACAATAGAATGACAGGTTTTTCTCCCAGCCATTGCAGAGGGTTTTGATTGCTGCCTCTCAGGTGTCTGGCACAAATGGAAATGGCACCGTTGTGGGACGTGCTTGTTACTTCAGGCATTAGCCTTGAAAAGCACTGGGTTACTGCATGGTTTGTCATGTCTGTTTAAGCACATTATTTCTGAAACTGCCCCTCCTCCAATCAATAAGAGACTCCATTAAATTGTATAAACATATTAAGAAAAATAAGAGATTTACTCAAGGAATCTGTATTGCATTTCATTATAAACCACTGAATCTAATATACAAAGAAGATTGCTTTAATTATAAGTGGACAAAAGAAAGATTTACTCTGTGTTCCCACTAGGCAACTATCAGCAGCATGCACCTTCTTCATCTAATGTGGTTATAACAAGTAATTAGGTTTGGTAGTTCTCCTGGGAGCAGCAGTTATCTGTATTACACAGCCCCCAAGAGACAATGACATCAGGTGGATTTGTTAGGCATTGTGGGATCTGTTCTCAGCTGGTTTTTCTTGCCCTGAGGCAACTCATGAGACAGCCATAATGTGGGCAGAGTTCAGATGATGAGCTGTTGATCTCCCCATCTCATCTCCAGCCAGTTTCACTGCACTCGGTGCTGCCCTCGGGAAGCTCAGCAGGTAGCAGAGAGCTCTGGTGGCCCTCTGTGCCTGCAGACCCGTGCATGGCTAGGCTTTGTTGTGCAAAGTGAAGTGCCTTGGTGCCATTCACTGTTGTTTTGTACTTTATTACTATTTCAAATCCTGAGCAAACCATTTTCAGAGGAGGAGGAGGGAGATCTCAGTCCAAGGTGGTGTCCTGGAGCAAGAGCTCCTTGCCGCCTGTGTTCTTCCCTGTTAGGTGGACATCTGACAACTGAGTGAAGGTCTGATAAGCACAGGGATTCCTCCATATCTGTCGTGGTGTGGCTTGGGAGGGAGCGTGAGGCAACGTGGTGCCTTCCCACTGTCACAACCAAGAGAGTGCTGGGAATGCCCTGAGGCAGAAGGATGGCTGTCAGGAGGTTTAGGAGCCTCCAGCCTGTGGTCAGGGATGGATGTCCAGAGGTTTAGGTGCCTATAGCCTCTGAGTCTGGGTAGGGTCAAGAAGTGCCCGATGAGGGTCTGTTCTGTGCCATCCTCCTGTGAATCTCTGCCAACTCAGGAATCTTGAAAACTGACCCCAGCTGGTTCAGAAGCACCGGACCAGCTGATAAAAAAGCCGTACAGATGAAAAAAATCCTTTCCTCCCTCTTCCTGTGCATCCATTCAGTCAACACTGTAGTGCAGCTGTCACCCAGTAACTTTTGTGAAGTCGTCAGAAGTCTTCAGATGAAAAGAATGGTATTAATAAATCATTGCGTTCCTTAGAGGAGACAAAAGGATGACAATAAAGAGGTGAAATTTTGTAGAAAGCTTGAATTACTCAGTACTGAATAGAGGCCGGGCACATGATTCGCTTTCGAAGGAAATGCAAAACTTACTCTTTCATGATTTGGACAACATAGTCTGCTAATCCTCTTGACTCCAAGGTTAAGCCCAACCAGCTGTGAATTTTATTGAGGTTACTTGTAAATCTTAATTTCATTTAAATTTCTTGCAATAATGTATTGCTGCTCTCAGTGCTGTCTGATGCTTGAAGTGACAGAGCTGGCCAGCTTTCCTGACCTGTCTGCTGCATCCTGGCACCCGTTCCTCTGCTTGCATAAACCTCCCCTCACGTTCCTGCCCCTCCCCATCACTGACGTGTGGTGGGGGGTGATTACACAGTGCAGAGGAAGATAGAGATATTGCAACCTTATTTACTTAACAGCACTGCCTTTGGCTCTCCTCGTGGTGATCCTTGATCCTCTGTGCCAGAAAGAGTGCCCGCTGTAAGAAGCATGTTTGTTTTTTCGGATGCTGTTTCCCTTACAGAAGTCAGGACAGTAGGGGACCTCCTGACTCCCCCAGTCCACTGCAGGTATCTATAGACCCTATTTGTGGATTTTTCAAATTGCATTTTCCCATGACTTTGGCTCTTTGTCTTGTGATCTTTGAAGAAGGCTGTTCCACAGACTTCGCTGCTCCAGTGGTTTGAGATTTGCTTCTCATTCCCAGCCAAAATTTATTATGGCTAGTTTATACCCATTTGTTCTTTTGCCAGCATTGTCCTTCAGTTTAAACAGCTTTTCTCCTTCCCTAGTGTTTACCCCCTCTGATGTATTTATAGACTACAACCATATCCCCTCTTGGCCTTTCTTTAGCGAGGCTAAACAGCCAAGTGCCTCTGGTCTCCTCTGAGAGCACAGGCTTTCCATTCCCTTATTTGGCTTAACAGCCCTGCTCCGCAGCCACTGCAGACCAAAATCCCTTTTCCTCGGCATGTTGTCCTGGCCATGTACTACAGTAATCCAGGTGAGCCCTCATGTTTCCAAAACCTGCTCATTAATAGCATTGGTGTTTCACCCTCCCTGAACTCAACAGCTCGGTCTCAGCAGGTTCATTAGAAAGCATCACTTGTCTCCTGCAGGGCACATCGTATCGGTATTTTCTTGTTATCTTATGACTGTGTAAGATCTCCAGCTCTTCCTCCTGCTCCATCATTTCTAGTTAAGAGCATCAATTCTTCCTACTGGTCCCTCAGATACTGCATTTTGCAATAAGGAATTTCATCTCTTTGCACTATTCCAGGGCTAAGATCCTCCCGTTCTTCTTGTGTGGTAGTCTGGCGTCCACCTGATGGTGCCTGTCACCTTGGTGTCATCAGTAACTGCACTGCTTTGAGATTATGCATCCTGGTTATTAATGAGAATGTACAACTGCATCCATCCCGAGAGTCAGCTTGGAGGAACCCTACTGTAACCACCTTCCATATGAGATTTCTCCTTTGATTTCCATTCATGATCCTGAAAGAGGAAACATCTGCCTGACTCTGTCCAGCACATGCCCCAGAGGAATGATTTGCTTTGATTTTACCCGAGTGGTTTTGAATTAGCCTTTCTCTACGCATCTGTTTATCTATTAGAAATGAACGCTTTATGTACTGGTTGGAAAGCCGGTGCAGGCAGACTTCCTACAGGGTTTCCATATAAGGTCGGTTCTGCCAAGAAACTTCAGTTCTAACCTCTAACATTTCTACAACTTCAGTCTGAGATCTCTCTTCAGCAGCACTTGCCAATTGTGGTGCTCGAGTTGGGGTGTTAGCAGATGTGCTTTGCTCTGCTTCAGTCTCCCAGTGGGTCATGAAGCCAAGTTCATGATTCAAATGATTACACTTATTTTTCAGACTTAGTACACTTTTTTTAAATGGGAATTTGGAATGGGGTGAAAATTCTTTTGTGTTCTGGCATGTGTCCCTCATATCTTGGCCTGCAGAGGAATAGCAAAAATGATATTTGTACCCTTTACATTCAAAATGTGTGAGGCTATAAATATCTTGTAGTCCTAAAACATTCCTGCTTGTTCTTCAATTAAGACTGTGAGACTTCTCCCCCAACATCTCCCTGTGAATGCTGACAGATATCTGACTCCCTTCTTCTTTGTGCCAAAGAGCTTAGAGACTTTTGGAGGAGTGGATGGTGGCATCTCACAAACCAAAGACCACAGCTGCTTCTCTTTTAGGCTCAAACAGACCAACAGAGGGGAAGTTACTGAATATTTAGCTGCCTTTTTGATGACAGGAAAATCAGTCCTTGCCCTCCTTCCTATGAGTAGTTCAGGTTTTGGATATCTTTCAATGTTATCAGCTACTTCTTCTGAATATGTTGCATAAATGAGAACTGAATGAGAACTAGTTCCTTTAAAAAGAGGAGGAAAAAGAAGAGGAAAGGACCTTAGGAAATATCAAGTCAGTCTAGTTAAGTTTGTTCCCTGCTTATAATTTACCTTCTTTTTATGAACGTTAGAGCATTCTCTGATCTAAAGAATAAGCTTTCACCTTTTCATATTGAGGGCTGGCTGAAGAGCCTTCAGCTAGTGCCTGCATGCGAGATGTTGTAAAGTCAAGGACCAGATGCTCCTGTGACACTCCAGACTTCATCTTACTTGTTTGGTGGACCAGTTATCCTGGATGCAGCTCTAAGAAGAAGTGATTTGAGGATTTGTCTGCTGAGTGATCAGGTAGAAAAGGCTTTATTTTGCTATGAGGTTTCATTTTCCAGCTATTTCTGCTAAAAACAAGGAACTTTACATTAAGAAGGAATTATATAATTCAATCTGACGCTCCATGTTTTGAGCAAATTCATACTGTGTCCTGCTCAAGCAATTTTGTGAAACTAGCCTCCCATATTTCTGTTTCTGCCTGGCACCAACCCATAAATTTGGAATTTGCTCACTCTCTCTGGATTCCAAGGATGGTATTGACTAGATTTCTATAGCTTGTATAGAGACAGTGACATTTAGGTTTCTGAATCTGGAGTTTTCTGTAGGTAAGTAATGTGGAGAGTTTGATATTAAAACAATCCCCTCCTGAGCTGTTGTTGAAGGATGTATCTTGTTAAAGGTTGATTCTGGATTCAAAGCACTCAGTGTGTACCTGCACACATGCTCTGACCCTTGCTTTGTTCAGGCAAAACTGGGGGCCGTGGCTGTGAGTGCTCAGTGGTGGATCCCTTCCACCAAGGAAGCTCCCTGCTGATCTGAACCCAGCAGAGGGAACACTTTTGGTGGTCTCTGCCTCTCCTGTCAATACAGGGCACAGACTGAAGATGAGCAGAGCCAGACACCTGAGTCCCCAGCGCATACAGAGCTCATGGTATCAGTCAGAGAAGTCCCTGGGGGCTGCAGCCCCCATGCCACCCTACGGGCTAGTCCAGAGTCACAGTGTGCAGCCAGATGCCTGGAGCCAAATTTCTCCCCCCTTTCCTCCCTTCCCACGGCATCATCTCTTGCTGAGAAACTTGAATGTAGGAAGCATCCAAACCAAAAGCACAGGGAGGGGAGTGTACCAGTCTGCAGCTACTTAGCATCTCAAAAGGAAGACTGAATTCCTTGTATCTGACAATCGAGATGCAGGCAGTCACTTTATTGACAGAATTAGTTCATATTCGAGTCCATCATGTGTACAGATAATGCACTGTGGGATTAAGCTACTGTAGCAATAAATTTCCTAACCTAATTTTAAAAGATAAAAGCTCCAGTGAAGTGAGGCTTCATAGCACACTCCACTCCATTCAATTTCCAGTCCTTCAGAAGAGCAGGCGAGAAAGCCCTCCCTCAGGTTGCTGCTCCGCATCTCTGACCTCCTCCTCCAAAAGCAAATCTTCCAGGAAAGGAAATAGAGCAGCACTAAATCCCCCCTCCCTCTGGCTACCAGCATCTGCTGTCACTCTTCTCAGCTCATGTGAAAGGTCACATGGAGCAGGGCTCTGAGAAGCCCTCCAAGTAAAATGAGGAGGAGTGCTGTCTTGCACCAGGAGAAGACCTGCCTCCCCTTGTCCGCTTCCTCCCCTCTTCTGCAGCAGTTCCTGGCCGCCCTCCTCTTCCAGTGAATTTCAGATATAGCCACAAGCACTGCCAGTCCAGTCCCTGCACCTTTGATCTGGAAACAGGAGTGGCTTCTGAGTACTGGTGGCACATGAGGTGCTGATTCCCACTGGCTGTTGCAGCTCAGCAGCAGGAGGAGGACGGAGAGAGCAGCCTGTGGCACAGTGATGCTGGGTAGACATCTCAGGCCTTTGTTATGTTTTGGGGTCGGGGAGGGCTGAATGCACTGGGCATCGCACGAGGTCAGATGGTGTCTGGGGATTGCTCAGTACCCACAGGCCTCCTGTGGCAGCCGTTGAGGGATGGGTATTGCAGCCAGTAAGGAAACCCCAAGAGCTGAGCACTTTAGGCTGGATGGCAGCTTGCACCTCAGCAGTGCAGCTGCTGAACTTGTCCATCTCTGCAGCCTCAGAGATGGGAATGGCTCTACCACAGTGTGGTCCAGCCCCAGGGAACGAGGTGGCTGCGTGTGCATGGGACAGCTGTGCAGAGAGGCAGTCAGGTGCCCCTCAAGGCATCACAAATCAGAATCAGAGAACAGTTTGGTTTGGGAGGGACCCTTAAAGGTCATCTAGTCCAACCCCCAAGTCTTAACAGGTCATTGATTTCCATTCATGATTGAGCTGCCTTGCACTGCTAGTGAGACCAGAGTTTCTTGGAACTTCACTGAATTAAATTTTCTTCTGGCCACGCTGCAAGGATGTCATTGTTAGAAACCACAGGCATGAAGCCCATGTAATGCTGGTGGCAGTAGCTTTATTTCTCTTGGCCATGCTAGGGGAGTTCACAAGCTCCACCAAACTTCTCTGAGCAATTGGTTGTCTTCACATTTGAAAAGACGGCACTTACTTTGCAGGCTCCAGCCACGTGCTTGGTATGTGCTAGTTTAACATAATTTTAAGCCGTTGATCAGGGCAAAAAGAAATCCTTGCGTTGGTGTGTTGTCTTCCTTTATGAAGGTCAAAATGTTTGATGCTCCGAACAGTGTGCTAAAAGCATCTGCAATAAGGAGACAGTGGCATCTTGTTCGCTTGGAAACGCCCAGGAAAAAATATTCATGGCTTCTATATTACCAAAATCCAAATAAATTGTTGCTGTTTGAGAGCTTCGAGTGCAGTTCAAAGGGAAATCACACCAAAAAATGTAACATTTTCAGGTACTCATACCCTGCCAATAATTCTTGCCTGCACCGAGGACCGCTGCAACCTATTTACTTGCACCAGCTTCACAGCTGGCCTCCAGCCAGCAGCTGAGGTTCACCCCAGTTCTAGATGTGAACCTCAGACAAGGTTTACAGGAAGCCTTCAAAAATACCAGTTAGTGGTTTCAGTAGGGTTCAGCAGCACAAGCTCCCCGGGCCTTCCTTTGCCTGCTTATTTTTGTATCGTATTTTACCATCTGCATTTCAAAGAGGAGTGTTTGCAATTTTTTTATGAACCAAGGTTGATATTAGGCACTAAAGTGGACAAATGCTTTTTGCCTGGGTTCTTTGGCCAAAATGCACATTGCTTACAAGTTCCCATTTGAAACAGTTGTCACACAGGTGTGCAAAACACTCCGAAAAGCCCTTTCCTTCACTGCTGGCTCTTGCTGCAAGCAGTTCCAGTCATCGTGCACAGCTCCAGGAGCTGCTTATCATCTCTGTGCACAGCACACCCGTGTTATCCCCCTACACCTCTGTCTCAGCTTATTCTCCCTGTCTCTGCTGTGATTTTTATTTTATTGAGCTTTGTTTGATTAATGGCCTTGTTCTTCTCCACTTGTGTGTGCCTGGGGAGCTGCAGTGCCTGGTGGGATGCAAGGTGGAATGGGCTGTGGCCACAGGCAGCACAGAGTGTCGGGAGGCACCGGAGGCAGTAGGCCAGGCAGTAGGGTGTGACAAGGTCAGGTCTTTCTGAGGAATCTGGTCAGTCCTGTCAGTTCCCTCTCAGCCAAGGCAAGGAGGTCTCCAGGCTCAGTCCTGCAGGATCTTCCAGAAATGCTGCTTGTAGCTGCTGGACATCACTCTGGTGTACGCAGTGATTACTTTGCTGATCTGAGGGAGGGAGACAGCTGCATGTTAGGGGAAGATCTGGCCCATTTCCATCGTGCTGCATTGTCATTTCCCACAACAGTACTTACCAGCAGTTTCTCCAGCCCCTGGCCAAAAAAAAGAGCCGTTTTTCTCCCTTCAAATAAGAGTGAATGTAGCATTTGAACTACATACACATATCTTTATACTTGGTAGTTTCTCACAATAAATGTGCCACATGGCATAGGATGAAATTGTATTAGAGGAACCAGCACACACATCAAAGCTTTGATTGTAAACTTCCAGCTCAGAGAAGGAGATGAGCAATCTCTATGTTCAATTATAACTGCAGATATTTCCTTTTTCCTAAGCTAGTGTCTGTTACCATGGCCACAACCTTCAGAGTTTTCTGGCTATTTTAAAGTCATTACTAGGAGTGAAAGAGCAGATGTTTAATTACATTCTTCTTATTCCATTCACTAGGTACAGCTGACATTTTAGAAGTCCTCAGTAAAAAAAAAAAAAAAAAGTCCTTTTTTATTGTTTATCATTTTCCTAGAGAAAAATAGCAGAAGTTAATTAATATATGCCAGTATGCACCTTGTCTACAACTTCTAAGTAGAGGTGAGGAAAGCAGTTTCTTGACATCTTAAAGACTGGGTATTAGCAGTAGTCAGAGGGAGGTGAAAACCGTGCTGTAGAAAATATGCAAGTTCTTGTCCTGGTCACTGACAACCCCAAGGGATTGAGAATGCCCTTTGACCGCTCTGATTTTCACCCAAAGAAATGCTGTTAAGCCAGAGCAATGTGTTTGCACCTCACCAGCAGAGTCCTGCACAGGCCCTGCTGCCCAAGTGTTGTGACTGTCAGCATCCCCACTGTGTGTACAGTCCTCTGGGATTTATCAAAACATGAGACCTCACCAGAAACTTTTTTTCCACCACATTGTGGCATTTCTGGTTTGTGAAGAGAGACAATAATTACTCAGGAGATTGCTCAGCCAACAGCACTGCAGGGCACGTGGTCCCCCGGATCTCTCACGGACTGTTCATGGTATGTTCCTCTTTACTTAGACATTACCACTTGTATTACAGTGTAGAAGATTTGTTCATTAAAGCTTCCCGGTCTCCGGGTTGCCTAAGTTTAACATTTTGTCTGTAATGGTGGTGGCTCCAGTGTGCGATGAAAGCTTTGTCCTCTCCCTGGGCACACCCCTCCCCACCAGACTCCTCTCGGGCCAAAGGAACAGCTTGATTATAAGAAAGATCAAGTATGAGGTAGGTCCTGAATCCTGCTGAGACTGGTATGTAACTTGGCTTATTCTGAGAAATGTCACAGGAAGGCAGCCTCTGATGTCTGCCCACTTCCAGGGACAAATGGCTGCTGAGCAGGGGCTTTTGGGTGTCCGGCTTGAGCACGTTTGGATAGAGCGACCCTACTTCTCATCCCACTCTTACTTTCAGTGTCTAAACTTATATGGATCTGGTCTCTTGTTGCTCTGTGCCTGAGCTCTTCACCAAAGACTTCTTTGATGTATTGAAGTGTTGGGAAGGGGAATGCCCTAGAGAAGTGAATCATGAGATGTGAATTCATATCTCCATATTCAGGCTGCTCTCCCTTTCCTTCTACAGATAGATGTTCTAGACCAATGCTGTTAAACACCCTCTTAGGTATTTTCTTGACTCAGAGCTGGAAGGTATCAGCTTCCTAATGAGCTACATCATTTACCATGAGTTTCATGAGATTTCATTGTTTAGCTGTTGTTGCTCAGCTCCTCTTGGTGGTGGAGTTTGCTCTAGCTAGCACTGCTACTAACTTGAAGCTATTAGTGTATTAAGCCAACCGTAATCTCATCAACGATTATGCTGATGAACACTGATTTAAAGTTTTGCAAACCGCAGCAAAGGACAGTGCTGTCTTCCCCTCAAAAGCAGAGCTCACACAATGGAGGGAGATCCAGCATGGGACTGAAACCCCAAATGGAAACAGATGCCAAAAGAGGGAGTTTGGTTCGGGGTCAATGGCTGCAGAAAATCCCACGATAAGAGATGTGTTCAGTGTCCAGCAGCTTCTCAGCATCCCTGCTGCTATGTGATGCTTACAGAATCTCCACACGCTGCTGCTGGGCAGGCAGGGGAAGAGCTGGCCAACGATGGATGTGCCTCTCAGCCGCTGTGGAGAGAGTGCTGGCTGCCCAACAGTCCCTTCCCCTCTGACCATGTGAAGCTTGGCTGTCATGGTTTTGCCTTTATTTTGGGTTATGCACTTATTTTGCTAAGTTGCAATCTCTTGTGTTGCTGTAAAAGCTGCTCTTGTCTGTGCAGACCCTGTAATTAAATAGGAGCCCTCTCATATCATGCCTACAGTACACTATGCACTGTCCAAAACTCTCAGTTCCTTACCCTTTTTCCCATTCACCTGTTTCTCAGAGATGTCAGTGTCATTTCCATGGTGGCAGTGAGTTCAGCAGATGGAAGGTTGAGCTTTGGGCTTTAGGAGCTAATTCCTTCTACGATAGTAATGCTCCAACGCTACAGACTTATCCTAAGGAACCCAGCCACCCAGTCTGGCTGAGTCAGTGTAGGACAGGAAGAGTCTTCTGCCTACACAGAAGCAGAATCACCCTTGAGCAGGAAAGGAGGCAGGAGAGCATCCATTCAGAGGACAGCACATTTTTAGGCAATCCCTTACTTAAGGCATGTTTTTAGTTTGCAGTGATGGAAGAGAAGCCAGTGCCTTGCTTACAACATCTGCTTCACGCTCCATGCATGACTGATCACATCTCCTGCTGCAGCAGCTCAGCAGAGCTGCAGTGCCAAGGTCATGTGAAGGTGCAGTGGGTTCTGTGCAAAGCAGCTGTGACAGCTGACCTCGGATCTGTCCCATCCACCGGTTCTGGAGAACCCATTTGGTTCTCTCTTCGGGGCATTCACAGTTCAGTGTGGCATCCACCTCTGCACCCTGCTCCTCGCTGGGTTGTGCTGACCTACGTGGTAACCTGACCAGGGGGTGTCTTGCCTTCTCTTGAAAGTGTGTCCATCTAGTTAATGCAGTATATATACACATATGTTGTGTATATATAGTCCATACATGTGCATATGCATATATTACATGAAAAGATAAAGGTGAATTTTCAAATTCAAATAGTTGGAAAAGCTGAAATTTAGGTGACCTGTGCTTTTGTCTTTTAACTCTTCTAGCGTGGATCTCTTTCATATAATAGGAGCATATATATTAGTGCAGTCAGATGTGCCTTTCCATTATGCTTCATTTTTGTGGCACCCCTTGGAAAGTAGTTGCAGAAACCCAAGAGTGGGGTCTCCTTGTGAATAAGGAAGATGGCTTTGGAGAGGAGGAATTTACTTACATTTCAAAAACTGCGCACCCCTGAGTCTTTTATTCAGTGCATCCTCAGGTAGAGAGGGTCTTGCAAATCAGTGGGATCTGCCCAGCATCACACCACAACTCTCCCTGCAAAGAGTTTGAGTGTACAAGGGGCTCACGTGCATTACTGTCCCATAAAGTGTAACTTTGCCCATTTGCTTGAGTATGGTTCTGTCACTACCTCGAGAAGTATCTGGAGAGCTTTCTATTTTGAACAACCCTATCTGTGTGTCTTTCTCAGAATGAAGAAGATGCATCCTTGTTCCATGGTGATTACAATGCACTTTTCAGCAGGGTCTCAGTGTGTTTCTAGATCATCTCATCAAGGACCCATAGTTTCCTCTGTGAATGTGCTATTCTAGACATTTTTTGGTCAAATTTTAGTTAAATATGCTTCTGTTATCAGCTACCTTTGTAAATGAAAGGGATCAGAATATATAAAAGCTTTAGAGCTCCCAGATGAAGAAGTTGATGTCTCAAATGGCCATTCAATAGATACAAGAGTGATAATCTACTGAGATAGACTCCTGCAGGAAAAAAATCAACAGAATGATGCTTTTTTATTTGAGACTAGTTTGAAAGTTCACATACAGAGGCTCATTTCTTTGAGCATCTCACACATAGTCTGAAGAAAGAATATTTTAATGATAAACCTGAGCTGTCTGGTCTTCCCTGAGCACCCTTGTTTACTTTGGGCCCACTTCAAAGCTGTGCTTAAAAGGTTTGGTATTTATTTAAAGAAGAGTAAAACTAGATTCTAGGTGAATGTGTAAAATACTGAGATGTCCATGCTTGTGACTGTCCAAGGGAAGCTGGAGAGCACATTCTGTGTTCAGTGTAAGGCCACACATGCTGCCTGGTGCAGAGGGCATGCAGAGGTATGTCCCCAAGTCCTTGGTAGGTATTTGGACTAGGCAGGCTCATGTGTGCATAGCTGCACAACTTAAAGTTGAATATGGGTCGGCAGTGCCCTGGCAGCCAGGAGGGCCAAGCGTGCCCGGGGGTGCATCAGGCACAGCATCGCCAGCCGGGCAAGGGAGGGGATTGTCCCGCTCTGCTCTGCACTGGGGCGGCCTCACCTCGAGTCCTGGGGGCAGTTTTGGGTGCCACAAAATAAGAAAGATATTAAACCATTAGACAGCACCCAAAGGATGGCAACAAAGATGGTGAAGGGCCTTGAGGGGAAGGTGTGTGAGGAGCAGCTGAGATCATTTGGTCTGTTCAACCTGGAGAAGAGGAGACTGAGGGGAGACCTCATTGCAGTTACAACTTCCTCATGGAGGGAAGAGGAGGGGCAGGCACTGATCTCTTCTCTGTGGTGCCCAGTGACAGGACCCAAGGGAATGGCCTGATGTTGTGTCAGGGGAGGTTTACATTGGATATAAGGAAAAGGTTCCTCACCCAGAGAGTGGCTGGGCACCGGAACAGCTCCCCAGGGAAGTGGTCACAGCACCAAGCCTGACAGAGCTCAAGGAGTGTTTGGACAATGCTCTTGGGCACGTGGTGTGCCTCCTGTGGATGGTGTTGAGCAGGGCCAGGAGCTGGACTTGATGATCCTTGTGGGTCCCTTCCAACTCAGCTTATTCTGTGATTCTCTGACTTATACCTCCTAGTTGATACGATGATGGCAAAACTGAACATCTGCTTGTCTGCAGGGTGTGTGTTCCCATTCAGGGTTGCCTTCTGCCTTTTCTTCATGCTATATTTCATTGTCATCAGTCAGGAATTACAGAAGTGATTGCATGTGTGTATGGACATATGTGCTCATAGAGTGTGGAACAGGTGCTGTCACCAGGATGGTTTAACTGTATAAGAGACTTGTAAGGGAGATGGTATATTTTTATTACATGAGTTTACATGCTGTGAAACAGCAGAATGTACCTTTGGCATATACTGTTGAGTGTTGCAGGCTGGCATCTATGTGAAGAGATCATTAAAGAATTTCTGCCTGAGCTGGAATGAGGTCACACCTGGAAATAAGTTTTTTCCTGAGATCTCCCCCTTGGTTTCAAGTAGCCCCCCTCCTTTCCCAGTTCATCATCTGAATTCAATCGTCCCAAGAACCAAGAAGTGTCAGGTGAAATCAGGCCTTGCCAAAGCTCCCACGGTCTTCAAAACCAGTGGATTCCAGGTGTATTTGTCACCAGATATGATACAGATCTTCTAATGCACCATCTGCCTCCTTTAAAATGAAGGCGAGACTGCTCCACAGAGGTTAGTGACAGCCTCCTTCTCCACTAATATCCCCCTCTGCTCCAAATGTGCTAATTACCCTTTTCTGTCACGCTTATAGTGCATTAACGATGATAAATTTACAGGCCACCTGTTTCTCTCCTATGTTTATCTCAGGACTGACTGCTTTGTCTGACCTGCTAGGGCACTTGAGAGAGTCCATTTATTTTTACCTCATTAGGTGGTCAAAAGATTTGCTTAGACCCTCCTTCACAAACACAGCTTTGAGGAGTGATATTTAACCCATCTCATCCAGTTCTGCAGTATTTAGCCTTTTCTGTTCATATCACATGCAAAAGTTGGTGAGGATACCCAAGCTCTTTGCCAGTGAGACCACCCAAGCTTTGTGCTGCTGAGGACACCCAAGCTCGTGCTGGTGAGGACACCCATGCTCTGTGCTGATGAGGATTACCTGCTGGTACTCTGCCAAGGAGCAGCACATGCAGCCTCTTGGGAGCACTAATATAGACCTTTGGTCGGAAGACAGCCCCATTATTGGATTCCCAGGTGCATAACTAAGCAGTCAGTGGAGAAAGGTACACAGAACTTGTTTAGAAAGACTGTTTTCTTTTTCCTGCATAAGGAACAGGAGATATCCAAGCAGTGAGATGTGCATTATTTCACAGCAGCTCCCCAACTTTAACTTTTGTGTTTGAGGTGGCAATAGCTGTTATGCCAGGACTCCATCAGACCATGCCACTGCCAGCTCGTATCCTCACCTCTTGGCCCATACAGGTTTGTTGCCACTTGCTGGCCACATGCAGCACCTCTCTGTGGCTGGCCAGCATCATGGGCTATGTCATGTCCTCCTGGCAGCCAGCAGTCCCTGCTAGAGGTCCTGTCATGTCCACGTCCTCAACTCCCTCGGAAGGATCTATAGATATGTGGGCATGAAGACTGCTTCCAGGTCTCTGTGAGATAAATCAGGATTTATTCAGGGACTGGAAATTGAGGGCTCAGCGTGGGACACCCCTGCCCACATAGCAGTGGTGCACGCTTGTTTCTGTGCACATGTAAAACTCAGAGTGGAGAGATCCCATCGTTTAAGTGAAGTACATGTAGTTGAACTTTGGCCTCCACTGCTTTGACTACAGAAGAAAACAAGGGTCTAAAAATAAGGAAATGTTTGCCTCTTGGAAATTTTCTAAGCAATTAATCTAAGAATTATTGATGTTTCTAATTTTGTCAGAAGAGGGAGGACCATCAGTCACACTCAAAAATACCAGCTCTTTGCTGATAACTCATAAAGTGGAATGGCTTTTTAATGAAGTTGCCAGAAGAAAGGTTTGCTGCCAAAATCAAGGATATTGCTCTATCCTACTCATACTCTTTCATCAAGGAAACTTCCAAGAAAATTCTGTCTTTCTCCTGAAGTTGTTGTGTGGGATTTTTCTTTTTCTTTTTTTCTTTTCCTTTTTTTTTTTTTTTAGTGCCTGAAAACCAACTCCAAAGCCAACTTTACTGCCAACCTTTTAAAAGAAGTAATGACAATATATGCTAATAGGAGGTTTCACAAATCAGTATGAGATCACTGAAACCACTTCCCATCTGATCACACATGAATGAACCATGTGTGGGTTTGAACTGTGTCCATGATATGATGATAGCTCCATCTTTCATTTAGATTGAGATCAAATGATTATTACCGAGTGCTGGGGGGTAAACTGTTGATAAGTCACTGTTTTATCATCCTCTGGAGACTAAAGTGAAAACATCCTTGTTTTAATGTAACCGAGCCATAGATTTTAAAGCACCTTGCAATGAAATAGATACTGTTGCTTCATGAATGGCTCCCTTTCCTAAACATTCATTAAAAAGCAGTGAGCCTCAGGGGCTACATCCTTCTTGAATAAAGAAAAAACAAGTAGAAAATCAGAAGTTTTCTATATATATTTGCATAGTTATCAATTTCTAATCTTTCTTGGAGGATTCCTTTGGTAATTCACAGGAGGATCCCTGTGTTACTCACTGACTTAAGTGACTTCCCAGTGAATTCATTAGAAAATCGAGATCTGAGACGCATTCGGTGGAACAGGATGTGCTTTTATTATTGAATAAGTGATTTGTATGGTGATTTTATATGGCACTTTACAAACAGTGGGCTGATTCTTCAGTGTTCATCCTGTTCCTGAGCAGTGGAGCTTCACTGGTTTTCATAACATCGGTAGCAGAGGAGAGAATTAGGAAATAGTTGATGCATGAAGTGAGAGGAAGCATGGAATGTCTGAGGAGTGGGTTGGGACAGAAATTATTGGTGAAGATGATGTGGAAGGGAAAATTGTCAGTTGAAGATATTTTAAGGACGTCTTAAAAGCGATATGTAGCAAGCAGGAATAGACAGACATTTAAAATACAAGACCTTTATTTTTATAAGGCAGGATACTGAGAACGCAAGAGGTTATTACTGTAGTAAGAATGGGTCATACGAGGCATACAGAGCAAGAGAAAAGAACTGGAACAAATGTCAGAGACAGAACTCTCTATCGGTGAGATTGTGATTACGTACGTCACTGAAAGCATCTGAAATATTGGCCTTCAGGTAACTGGTAAATCTTTCATTAGCCACGGGCAAAATATTCTCATTAGAGTCAGCATCTCATACTTACATACATTTCCACTCCTTTCCATGTCTGAAAAGTAATGCTTCCCAGGAAAAGGAATCAGATCATCAAAATCTGAATTTCTAATTGAACATTGGTGATGATGCTGTTCAGAGTTCAGAAACTGCCCTTAAAAACAGCAGTACTGGTACTCTACCATTAGTGCAAAGCAGCGAGGCAAATCCTGGTCGATGAAATGGTAATAGTTTTCTATTAATTAGATACCAAATACATCTTCGCTACATATTTATTTTGGATGATTTAACTAGGGAGAGAGATTAACAGAGATTAAGCCATAGATGGTCTTCTTCCAAGGTGTCCAAACCCTGCTGCTTCAGACAGGATATATTTCATTGTCAGGATATTGTTTTGATGGTGCATGGCATCAAAAATGTAAATGCTAACAGTAGGAATGGGCATGTATAGGAAATGCAGAAAAAAATAAGAGAAATTATGTGACATAGACTTTTTCAAAGATAATAGGAAAAGTAATAAAGATTGTGTTTATTTTAGGGAGCTAGCTAAGGGATAGTAGTGAAAAGTAAGAGGTTAGGGAAAAAGATAAATAAGATATAAGAAAGGACAAAGTTTTATATACTAACACAATAAATAAAAGTCCTAGAAAATGAAAAATGGGGAAAGGCACTAAAACTCACATACAAGAAATCTCAGAGAAGCTGACGTCTTGAGAACAGCAAAGAGGCAAAAGTAAACTGGCCTAAAAATGTAACAGGATCAGCTTTTCTGTTTATTTACAGTCACTAGGAAGTGGTGAATAGTGACATTTTATTCCATGTTGGATAAAATCTGGTTTTCCTAAAGTTAAACTTTGGAAAAAAGCTCTCTGGTTCTGCCACTTCTACTTTTCTACAACAATAATACAAATTGTTTGTTGTTCACATGAGAAAAAACAGTTCGTTTGTTTGAAGACAGTTATCTGATGGACTTTGTTTACTTCCTCAGAGGATGTTAGTAGTGAAGGAAGAAGTGCTGTTAACCCTTTCTTTTGTGAGGGAGTTCATCTTAGTTGAATTTACCAAAAAATTTTCAGTGATGAAAGAAAAGATTTTGACCTGATAATTCATATTTTTCTGTCTAGGTTTTGTCCTGGGTTTTATACAGTGTTTCTTGTTGCAATTTATGCAATGCTATAAACTTGTAAAAAAATTTTTGTTGAATTCGTGCAAACAATTTTTTACTACACTCTGTATAATGACTATATGATACATGGAGTTTCAAAGGTTCCTTTGTAAACCAGTATTGTCTATATGAGTGTCTACTACCGACACTTAATACTGAGAACTGCTAGGGTTTTGTTTATTGATAACAAGCAATAGTAAGAACATCAAGATTACACAAGCATTTGTTTACACGTGTGTGAGAGAGACAGAGAAGCACGGCAAATTATTTTTGCACTTAATTTGTCAAATGTTTTTCTATGCCTCTTAAGGGAGTTTGCTTACCGACCTTTACCATGTTGTTCAAACTCCCAAATTCATTCCTGTTGAGTAATTTCTAAAATCAGGCAGCACACTGTGTTATGCATGAAATAGCAGTTGGGTAAGACACGAGTCTGTGTTTTTCACGGCGGGCTGTCAGGACTGGATGTCATTCTGACTTTCAAAGTGAATACAAATCAAAATCTTCTTCCAGTAACTTTATAGATTATACCCAAGCTAATTTTTTTCAGGTTTGTACACAAATGGTGCTCAGAGGGAACAGAATCTCCACATTAAATGCCTGTTGTACCCCCCCAGATCCAGCCCTCCCAGGTCAGCTGTCCGTGTAGAGTGTGGAGAAGAAGGTACTCTAAGGGAGCTTGAGTAATCATCAGATTGTTAGGGAAAAGAGGAGATACCATCATCAGCAGTAGTAGCCACATCTTTGTCCACAGAAACTTTTCAGGGGGCACAGCAAAGCACCTGAACTGAGGTTCATGGCTGAGCTTTGCAAGCTGACTGTATTGCTGGACCAGCATGGGGGCAATAATCTGGTTTTCCTGTACCTTATCTGCAGCACAAAGATTGTATGTGAAGACAGAGAAGAGGTTTTAGGAAAAAACAGCAAAGACATTGTCTTAAAACAAAATTAAAATATTACTTTCTTTCATTTGTGCTAAAATCCTTCATGTCAACATATCTTCTCGAATAGAATTCATATTGTGACTCATCTGAATGAAGTTAACTTTTGAAATAAAATATATTTATTTTACTGTAAATGTTCACAAATAGGCATTTATCATGGAGCAAATATTCTATTTAAATGATCAATTTAAAACCTTTGTGAAATGGAAGTAGCTTACTGCGCTGCAATTTGGGAATTATGAGTTCCTTTCAAATGTAGGAGCTGTAGGCTGTGCCATATGTCACTGGGAGGATGTTTTCTCATATATTCACAGGAAAATCTTGGATTTGAATGATGAATTCCTTGGATTTGGCAATAGAGCATGAGGAATAAAATAGAAGTGGCTAGCCTCAAACTCCTCTAGACAAGTAGAAGCTAGAAATTTGCCATATGTCATTGACTTCCATGAGCAATGCTGAACAGTAGAATATCACCCAGTCTTGCAGCATTAAATATTGCCCTAAGTCATTAATACAAAGCAGATGGCTTTGTTGTTGATTAGAGCTGGTTAGAATCTGAAATTCCCATTCCGAAGGAAATTTTGACATTTGTATTTATTTTCACTGCCTATTGGAACAAAATAGCAAAATTTCCCAGTGGGATGGATATTAAAAATGATCTGGAAACACCGAGTTATTTCACTTCATTGGCATTGAATTGTTTTCTCAGTAATACCAAACCAGTGTAATTCTAAAATTAATCAAATATAAATGCCAAACCAAAATCAATAAACATATAAAGTAACACTGAATTTTTTGGGCCATGTTAAAAGGAAAAGATTAAATTGAAATTATAAATTCTGAGATTTTTACGGAATTTGTTTTCTTGACTGTGACAAAACATTTTGATTTCAGCTAAGCTGCATTACCTAATGGAAATGGGTTCTACTGAAAAAATGTTCACCCAGTGCTGTTTGTCCAGGGCCAGTAATGTACAGGATCATCTTGCAAGTTCAAGGATGTAAAAATTCTGAGAAAGAAGATGTGCACAAAGAGAAAATTAACACAATATCTGCAGTTTAGGAACATCTTTGAAGACTGCTTTAAAAATTCCTCCAACTCCCACGAAATTCATTTAGTCATCGAGATCTCTCTTACATCGGGTCTCTTTTGTTCAGGCCCACTCGAGAGTGCTGAGTGCTGGACAAATCATCCCTGGCATGGACCTTCATATTTATGAACTTGTAAACTGTGACATTATCTCAGTGCATCTTGTTTCCATCTCCTTAGCAAAATTCTGGTCCTGACTGCCAGAACCTCCCACTCTCAATCTCCAGTTGCCTGCTTTCCTGGAGAAAGTTCCATTAGCTCGCTTCAGTATGGAACAAAAACTCACAGTTACTCTCCAGGTAGGAACCTCCACAATCATTCCTTTCCCTATCATAAGAGCATCTTTAAAAATATCTAGTTTGCCAGCTAATGGCTCCATTTTTTCCAGTATCATGATTTCATTTTTTTTTTTGTCAACACCAAGTCTCTCCTGTGGGATAGGAGACCATCTGTTAACAATTTTTTTAAGGGTATCTAAGCGCAAATGTCACTCTTTTGGAGTCACATGCTATTTATTTACAAAGATAAAAAAAATCAATATCATGAATTCACATCAGCTTCTCGTCTTACTTTGTGCAACAGTAGCTTTCTGCTTTAGTTTCCACTACCCTCCACCAAGGTATTGCATATAAGATTACATAAAAGGACCAAACAAGATGTAGGACAGATTAGAAACCTGATGAAGTTGCTGCTGGATGAGTTTGATGACTGGTGTGCTCAGGTGCACTGGGGAAGATTATGTTACTACTGGTGAGTGCCCTGCACAAAGGAGAGAAGCCCTGCGGAAGAAAGGAGAGTAAACTGGGTTTGACGTGGCTGGGCATGTGAGTATCAGCACAGAGACAAACAGCAGTGATGCAGGTGTGTAGGAAGGGTGGCTTTTCTAAAGCACTCAGGCCCTTGTTAGGTACCAAAATCAGTGGTGCTGCTTTCTGGCAGGTCTCAGTTTACTGGGTACAGATGCCTTTTGAGAAACTCCCTATTGCACAGGTGCCCAAAGGGAAGGCGTATTTTGTTTGAGAAGCCCGAGTTTAATTGTGGGTGCTGGGCACTTGGAAAAATGTGACCTTGAGCATTTTAGGAAATGTGGCCCAGAAGGGTATTGTTAACCAAAGAGACTTTAGGCTCACAAGTTGCTTCATAGGAGACACAGTAACTGCAGAAAATTTCCATCGCTTGGATCTTGATGTTTGGTCTTCTTTTGAAAGAATGTTGATCGATAAAGTCACCTGCAGATGGAACAGGTGAGCGATTTTGCCACCTCCCCTGCTGTTGGCTTAACACCCGTGTTTATAAATACTGCAGATGTCCTGTGCTTAGTGAAACAGCTGAATGCAGTAAAGTTTGGAAAGGCAGCCTCCTGAGGGTGGATGTTCTAATGTACTGTTAGCAAAGTCTCTCTTGCCCTTTAACATACAAAATTAGGCAAAGGCAAACATACTTTTACAAAAATACTATTTCCATAGAGTTTTAAGAAATCAAATACATAAATATATATCTAGTTCCTAAAAGAGTCATCTGAAGTCTGCCAAGACAAAGAGTTAGTTATTTTAAAGACCTTAGATGGTTCTACCCGGGGTTAATGAAGAAAATGTTGTAGTTTTTTCTTACGCAGCATATGGTAAAGTGTTGTTTCTCAACTTCATAAATGAATGATTATGAACCAAAAAAGCATGTGAATATTGGCATGGTTTTTATTGTTTAGAGTTCTAAAAGAATTAGGAAGAAATGAAATTAAATAGTAAGACCTTTTCTGAGTGTAAGAGGAGGGATAAACAAATCTGCATGAGTTCTTCCTCTTTTGTCTGGTTTGTTTCTCCCTTTTTTTTTTTTCCCCTCATTTCTCATGAAGGAAGAAAAGGTTACTTTCAAGCTGGTCTGGGTGGGTGAAGCCTTTGCTGGCCCTGGGGAATGACTGTCCAATGCTTATTGCATCATTTTTTGCACTGCTCATAGGGTGGTGGCAGCACTTCCCAAAGGGATTCCAGACAAAGCCCAGGACACTGAGAAAGGTTGAAGTGCTAGATACCCCACCATGTGCGTAGGGGAGCCAGCATTTACACCATCTTACGCTTTGGAGGGTCACTGCAGGATTTGGGAACGTGGATTGCTTTATATGGTATCTCCAGCAGCCCATTTTCCGTGTGTCTTCACTGCCTGTCTGCTCTGTCTGAGGTTACACCTTAACTGAGCAGACAGCCTTCCTAAAGATGCTTAGGTGTGCTCTGCCTGAAGCAGCAGAGATTTGGTATGAAGTCAGAGAGCTCCATCTCCCCTCTGTGATGGGCAGGCTGTTGATGCAGCAGCAGCAAGTACCTGATTGCCAGGAGGTTAAGGACAGACCTGACTGCTGCCTGGAATCACGATCTAATGGGTGGAGGTAGCCCATCACAGATGCTCCTCTTTGGTGGATAGATGTACGCCAAATTTCAGTCAGGAGCAGCTTCAGAAACAAGCTCTGAGTCCTAAATTCAGGGCTTTAAGATGGAAAGAGTGACCAACCATGAATGAGAGAGGAGTCACTGCTCAGTGTGACACACTGTACAAATGCACATAACATGCTCTTTTCCCCAGCTCTCAATATTAGAAATGCTCATGCCTAGTCATCCTTTTTGTACCACACACTCCACCTCACAGGAAATGCTCTGGAAACAGAGACCTTTTCAGGAAGCCCCGGTGATGCCGAAGGCGATGCAAAGGTGAGGGGTGTGAACATCAACCCTTTCACTGCTTGAGACTGAAACACTGCATGTTGTTCTCCAAACAACTCCAGCTGAGGCTGAGGGCGTTGTTGAGAATACCATGATAAGCACTAGGCCTCTCTCCAGCTAACTCACTGGTGCTGAAGACCCCAGCAGTAATGTATGAACGTTTATTGACGGGGCACTGCCTTTCTGCTGCATCCCCCTCCTCCACCCTCACACCAGCCCACATTGCTAAAACGCACAAAGGAATTACAAAGAGAAATAGGAGACAAAGTGGAGCAGCTGTAGCATTTCTCTGCCAGGGCAAATCTGAAGGGAGAAGAGCCTGGGCTTTTGATGTTATCCATAAGCACCTCCAAGTTTGAAACAAGTGAACTCTGTGCAGCTGCTCCTGCTTGGACTGCCCTCCTCAGCCAAAACACAGAGATATAAAGGATTTGCTTTTATTTCTTGTTTTGAATTCCTCCTGGGGTAGCAGGAAAGCACGGAACAAATACTGTCAAAGGAGAAATTAAGGGCACCTTTGGTAGGGGAAGGATCCCCAGTAAGGGGCTAGAGAAACAGGAAGGTGACACTAAACAAAACAGGAACTTAGAGCAATGAAAATGTCAGGATCCTGGAATGAAACTCAGGTCCTAATATAAAGTGAGTGAATGTTGTGATGAACAGGTTTGGAAGTACCAGTGGGCAACTGGATGGCGCATGTCTCGTCTTCCTTCTGTTGATAAATAAAGCATAAATACTGAATGATGATCCCATCTACACCTCTTCCTTGGGTTTTTTCCTCTTAATTTCTTCATTAGTCTTCATTCCTCTTCTTTGATGTCAGCTATAGTTCTAGCCAGACGTATTTGGGTACTTGTTTTATTGCTCTGCAAATCTGTTTACTGCTGTTCCTTCTGAATATTAGTAAGAGAATGTCAGATTTTTTTTATGAATCTTGCTCATGAATTTCATCCGGTTTTTGTTCCTTGCCAATATAAAGAGATAAATGGAGGGTGACAAGGCTCAAAATTTTATTCTGCATGTATTTGTTTTTTTGCTAAGTCCCTGTGTGGTTTTTAATAAATCTGGTTTTCTTTCAAAAATATGCTCCAAGATGCTGTTAAAAAAAATTAAGCAAAAGCCTTTCTTGGCAAGCATCTCCACACTGGTTACTCAAATGAACGTGTGAAAACAAAATAGAAATGGCCAGAAGGAAGCAAAGTGGCTGCTTCCAAGAGCCTGGGGGGTTGTTTTCTGTAGGATGGAAATTTAAAAAAAAAAATCTCTTGACCAGGTAGCACTTACACTTCACAGCAGGAGACTAAAACCAGAGAAGTTATTCTTCCCAGCACAGCTGCTGCTGCTGCTGTAACTACTCGCTGTGTCCCACCAGCAGGATCCTGCACGGGCACTGGAATTTCCAGTGGGACAGTGGAGAGCAGTGCTGGAGGTAGCTCTGAGGCTGTGAATTGGGAGCTCAGGGATTGGTCACAGAGTCTCCTGGGCTGGAGCACATCAGAGTTCTACAAACACGTCCCTGCTTTGCTCACCAAGTCTCACTGGAGAGCTCCAAGATCACAGACAGTGCTTTGCCCACATTTACTGTTGGGTTTGCATTCATGATGAGGCCATGGCACCATTGGTGTTCCAGCCACAGGGAAGCAGCATACACAGATGGGAAGGGAATGTATCATTTGAGATAGCTGTTGCTTTGAACTGTCTCAGTACATAGCTCGTACAGCAGTTAGCAGTATTGCAGCCCAAAGGAATAACTGACCTTATGAAAGAAACTTGGCTTTTATACCAGATTGTGTTCACCAAGCCTTGACTTTTTTAAATGCACATAACTTCCCCCATTCTGTAAGGGCATGGACAAAGATGAACCAGAGCTGCATTTGGAAGCATGTGTACACTATAACATGTGATCAGAAATAACAACAGAGTTTGCAGAGACTGACACATTGTGCTGAACTGGTATTTGGTATCTGGAGCTTTACCAAGCAGTGAGAGGAACTGGCAGAGAGGAAGGAAAAGAGTAGTTCTAATGTGGTGAAGTTTGGTAACAGGGCAAAAGTTTGGCCTGGAAGCCCTGAGGACACATCCCCAGACGAAGTGTCATGCTCTGAGATGCACTGCAGTCTCCCCTTGATATCCCTCCACTTATTTGCAGGGTAAGGGGAAGTACTGCAAGGTTTGGTCAACCCGAGGTTTGGTCAGCCAGGGCAGCACCTCTTCTCTGAGCTTGTGACAGAGCTGAGCTGCACAGAGACAGGCAGAGAAAGAACTGGTAGGGGTGGCAGAAAGTGATGGCAGAAGAATTTAGCTTGCCAAACCCTGTCTGCTGTGCTGTGGAGGCTGGTATGCAGTGACAAGAGAAGACTGCTCGTGGGTAGGACATGAAAGAAGGTGAGATCCCTGCCATTCCCAGATGTGCAGACAGCTTGAGAGATAGATGGTGTACATGAGTCCGCTTGTCACACATCCAGGTTTTCAGTAATGATGTGGCCGGAGGAAAACCCACAGCGGTGATGGTGAGCGGAGAATCGCACTCGTACCTCAGGGTGGCATTGCCACGGGCGACTGACTCATACTGGAGCACTGCTTTCACCACTGTCAGGTAGCAGAGCTGGCTCACAGGGATGCTGTTGTCCTGCTCAGACTTCAGTTCATTCCAGCAGTCATCAGGAGCTTGTGCAGCTGCTTGGCAGAGATTGAAATCCCACGATTGCTGGTCTCGGGAAAATTCTCAAATTATGTGTTAGAAATATTAAAGACAGCATTGCACCCATAAGTGGATTATTTCTTGGAAACGGGTCAAACCGTGTGTTAGAAACCAAGAAACAGAAGTTTCTGAAGACAAAAATCACAAAATAGAAATTTCGTTGCTTCTTTCTGAAAAGTTTTCTGCTTTCATTTTTACAGAGCTAGTGTCTGTCGCCAAGCCTATGGTGTGATCAACCTTGCTGTTCCCACTGGAAACAGATCAGGCAGGACTTGTTTTCAAACTTATTCTTTAGACCTTTGAGGTGATTTGTACCCTGTTAGCTATAAAATACCCAATAGCTTAAAATTTCCATTTTTAGAGCAAGGCTTCCCTGGACAAATGCCCTTTTCTCATAATACTTTTTCCCAGTAATGGACTTCCCCTCAGATTTAAGCCTAAATGAAAATTAAGAAGTCTTGTTGTCTTTGGCAGATTGAGCTCAATCAAAAAAAAAAAAAAAAAGCATGGAGTTTTCTTTATATGATGGGTGTCAAGTTTGAGGAGTAAAAGCACTGTTAGAAATATGTTGTTAGAACTTGCTTATTATAGCAAACCTTCAACGGAAAAAAGAAAACATTTATTTCTTTTAAGGAAATACGTTGAGATGTTTGCATTGCACGTTTGTTTGCATTGCAAGGCACTCGTAGCAGTGGGTTGGCTGCGTGCTCCTGGTCGCTGCAGCTTTCCAGCTCCTGCAAGGTTGTTGCTTGAGCAGACAGCGTTTGCCTTACTCTGAGGTTTCAGATTGAGGTAACAACTGTATGTGAGCAGCAGCAGCAAGCTGCTGGCAAAGAGACGCGTGGTAGCGCAGGTGCTCACTGCCCTCCTGCCCAGCCAGAGCTCCCTGAGTGAGGAGAAGGCTGCAACAGCAGCGCTGTCCTGTCTGCACACAGCAAACCTGCTGCACTCCCAGTGCCGTGTCACTTGCTGCTTATGCTGAATTGTCACAGGCCAGTTGTCTGTCAAACAACTCTCTTGTCTTCATCTTAAAAACCCCGCACATGGACCTGAACAGAGGAATTTTTAAGTATTTCCTTTAAGGAGCATCGCCGATGACATTTCCTCCAATAATCAGTGAACAGGGATTCTTTCCGTAGCAACTGAGCAGCAGTGACGCTTTACTTCCTGATATTCTGTAGTTGTTGGCTGAAATGGCATCAACCTTTCAAGCCATAAACACATCACATTCTTTTACCAAACAATATTGCCTTAAGAATTAGGACCTTAATATTTTAGTATGTTGTTCTATATAGCAAGTCTTTCATATATATTGTATCTAACACCATTGTATCAGAGGAAGAAATTGTAGAAATGCAATTAAACAAATTCATTAACCACTTGATTTGTCTTTCTTTTTGTACACCTACAATATCCATTTCTCAGTATTGTCAATATTTTACTTTGTCATTGTGATTGCTGTTCACCATTTACTTGCTGTATTTTGAACTTCTAATCATTTATTAGAAATTTGAAAGATCTACAGGAATGATAAAGTGTGAAAAAATGCCTAAAATCAGTTTCAATTTTATTTTGTTCTGTGCCTTTATTGCTGTCTTTGTTAGCTGACATTCTCTTAGCTCACTGCACTCTGCCCATAATCTAATCTATTGAGAAGAGTCAGGCAGCAGTCTATGAAGTGATTGTAAGGATCTTCAAGTGTCTTCAGTGATTTTCTGTACTTGGACTGCAAAAGCTTTTTGATCTGTTGCTGATAGACAGAATAGGCACAATAAATCCCCTTGTTACAGTTCCTGGAACACCACCTATTAAAAAGGAAAAATCTGGAGGGCAAAGAACATGATAAAAATTCATCACAAGTGGACTCAGGAATAATGCTACTAGTTTCTGACTGTGTCACCTGGCATCACAACGGCTGTGCATTTCAACCTTGTACTGCAAGTCACATATGGTTAGCTCTCCCTTTCTGCCTGGAGAACACAGATTTTTCTGGTTGTGATGTTCTGCAAGGCAGCGTGCTCCACTCTTCTGTGGTTTTTATTGTTTGGTGAAAATATGTTGTACCTACAGCATCGTGCAGCTATAAAGGCGTTATTTTTTAGAGTGAAATACAGTCTTATTGGCCACCTCTTGAAGGACACTGCCTGAATCTTATCTCACTATTTCATTTTTCAGAAGACTCTGGACTAGAAATGTGCCAGCTGAGTTTTCAATTTTCAAATGTTTGAGTTATTAAAAAGCAGGAGGGGATTATATGGCTAATTCTAGCTCATTCCTACCACAGCTGGCTTGCACCTTAGTCAGCAATCTTCCCTCCCTACTCTACGGTCTGGAAAGCGTGCTGCTCCCGGCACTGTGGAAGAGCTGCCGGCCAGGGATGTGGGCAGCTGCTACCTATTCTGGGGATTTTACTGGGGGTTTGTGTTCAACTGGTGCCACTATAAACTGAGCCTGGCCACTTCCGTTGTCCAGTTGCTCTTCCATCCCACTGGCAGACCCTGATCGTGTTGTTTTGCCTGACATAAAGCCCTCTGGCTGCCCTAATGTAATCCACTCGCTCGGCTAATTCCCAGGTTGTTTATTATGGGCCCCGTCCAACACCCGCGGAAGGCAACACAACGTTCAGCTGCCTCGGCAGCTGTTGGACCAGGCCTATGAAACAGGGACTTTTTTGCTATTTTCAGGGCATTAAGAGCTTGGATTACTTAAAAACTGTACAGCATATTTTGATCAGGATGAAAAGACAAAAGGCAGTAGAAAAAAATACCTTTTGAGGTGGCATCTTCCACTTTTCAAGTGTTTCAGAGACACTTTGGAGGAAAAGAAATTGTTTGGTCAACATAGTCAGCCAAGCCCCTGAAATGGTCAGGAGATGGATAGGCCCCCATGGGGCAGGATTCTTCACCCTTCCCAGCCTCCTGTCTGTGAACAGGGGATCCTGTTCTCCATGAACCATATAGGCAACGTGTTTAGGCAGGACATATAGTTACCAAACAGCCATCAGTGGGTCCTGGAGACACAGGATGGATCCCATAGTTTTTTACACTTGAGAAATACAGCTTTTTGGTCATCCCGGTCCAAGAGCACAGGAAATTAAGGAATCAGTCCTCTAGCTGCCTTGGGGAGCTCAAATTCCTTTTGGGAGAAGGGGAGCTTCCCGCAAGAAAAAATATTAGCATAAACCTAGGGGAGCCTCAATTTCTTCTTCCCAATGCCAAACAGAAGAGACAGTAGATTAGCTTCAAATGGTGGTACATTTCTCAGTAGCTGCTTCTGTCATGTATCAATACTGTATTGTTCTTCATTTTTTAAAAGTAATATCTTGTTTAAGGACATTTTATAGAATGCTCATTAGCCATTTCAGTCATCGTTATTAAATCCGTCTCTGGGCCAGAGACTCCATTCTGACAACAGTGTGAGTCATGTTTAAATTATTTTGCAATTCTACTTTACTTATCCATACATCACATCTTAGTTGTGACTGTCATTTGCATGACAAGTTCTCAGGCAGGTTTCTGTCAATAGAGAAGGGCTTCCCACAAATCTGTATAATGTTAAGCTTCCAGTAAAACTGATGTTGCCTTGTGGAGCCAACGCACTCGGGCTCCAAAACTTAAAACCCAAAGGCATCACTCATTAGTAAATCTGCTGCACAATGTGATATGTAGCAACTTGCCTTAAATGAAATATAATTGAGGTGATTTAATCGAGACTGTATCCAGTAATACTTCTTAATGGTTAATTTAAGGGAAATGAATTTCCGATTTCATTGTCTAGGTACTTTTTTGTTCTCCTTTCTTCTTTCTTTTTTTTTTTTAAAGAGGTTTTTTCAAAGAGCTGTGACCACCCAGATTACTATTACTTAGTAATAGATCCAGCTTTTGGCTACAAGGAAGATTAAAAGACACAGTAATAGTTTGAGGTGGGGGAATCCACCGTTGTTAAAATCTCTTCAGATTTTATCTTCATTTTGAATTAAAATAGGAATTGGTTCATGCCAAACAAAAGAGGCAATTTCTGGGTTGCTTTCTGGTTATAAAGACGTATGTAGAAGGGCTTTGGAGTCACTGGTTTCAGTGTACACTGTGGTTGCACCTTGATCCCACGTTGGAGCAAGACCAAGGGAACGTAGGCCTCTGTACCAGTCTGGTTTCCACCAGAGGTACAAAAATTGTTTCTCATTCGGCCAGGTCCTCAGGACAGCTGGGTGACAGGGATGGAGGGTGTGCTGCAGCACACAGCTACTGGTCAGCTGCACCTTGCAGCATCCATTGCTTACCTCATGATTTCAAGGGCTAAATAGGATGGCAATAAATTCAATGTAATTACAGTTCTCCAGACTGTCAAAAGACAATGCAATCAACATATAGATTAAGTTTGTTAATATTTTCGGAGTATACATGCAGTACTGGACATTGTCCAGGGCTTCAGTTGATTCCCAAGAGTGAACTATCATCAGAAAACTCATAATACAGCATACTTGTTCTTCTACAGCCTCCAAGCTAATCAGTATCAATAAGTAATAATAATTCGTATGTGTTTGTTTTTGCTCTGCAGGTAATATTATAACTCCAATATGGGAAAGCAAAACAGCAAACTACGCCCTGAAGTCATGCAAGATTTGCTAGAAAGTACAGACTTTACAGAACATGAGATCCAGGAGTGGTACAAAGGCTTCTTGAGAGACTGCCCAAGTGGACATTTATCTATGGAGGAGTTTAAAAAAATATATGGAAACTTTTTCCCTTACGGGGACGCTTCTAAGTTTGCAGAACATGTATTCCGCACTTTTGACGCCAATGGAGACGGAACAATAGATTTCAGAGAATTCATCATAGCCTTGAGTGTAACGTCGAGAGGAAAACTGGAGCAAAAGCTGAAGTGGGCATTCAGTATGTACGACCTTGACGGGAACGGCTACATCAGCAAGTCAGAGATGCTGGAAATCGTGCAGGTATGTGCTGCTCAGAGGCACCCCTGGGCTCCCTCCTTCAGAGCAACTTGTGAAGCAATGTTGCACTGAGACACCGAATGGAAAACTGGCAGCATTGGTTTATGATCTTGTGTAACTGCTTGGATATAAAATGCTGTTTCATTTGGCAAAGATCGTGTCACAGTTCAAACTACAGCATTTAATATCCACTGCAAGTTCTTCCTGAGCAACAAGCTGCACGGATATTTCTTCTCTGGGAGCTCTTTTGGGCTGGAGCACAGCAACTAACCTGCTGATAAATGTGATTCTCTAACCCTGTCAATTAATTATGATTAATTACAGTTGAACCAAGTAGGTATATTAGAACAACCAGGCAGTGTACTTTTAAGGAGGGCAGGCTCCCTCCACAACAAGAAGCAAATCTACTTTGATATCATGTTATTATGAAGAACCAGCTGCCATATCATAAAGGTGTTTTGCCTGCCTAATTCCAGTGAGGTCTGCATTATTAGAGTCATACTAGCTGTCTTCATACTAAGTTGTTAGTATAGATAAACCTTATCCGGGTAGATGGTGATTCCATACATAGCTTCTTTGGTTGTGTTTTTGTGTGGCGTGAGTCCCATGTCACTTTGGCTTTCTCCAACATGTTTTTGCCCTTGAGGCACATCACTCTACTTGAAAGATTTAAAACATTTTTTATATGGCAGTGTATTTACACAGCTTGAATCTGTATAATGCAGCACTGTTAAAAAAAAAAAAAAAAAAAGCCCGTTATCAAGATCCTTTCCTTTCCCTGGAAATTTTGAAGTGCTAACAATGTACTGTATTATTCAGTTATGTTTGTGCTGAAAACCAAGGGAAAGTAATGCACACAAATTGCAGGCTGTGATGGCAAGCTGCATGTAGGGAGTCAGCCTAACGTGCGCTGCTCCTGTCTTTCTACCAGAGCCGCCCTCGCATCCTTCAAACGGTGGCCAATACCAGCACTTGCGCCGCTTCAGCAAGACCAGATCCAAAGCTCAGCTGCAAATCCAGAGCTTCTGTGTCGTCTTTCACTTAGTCTGTTTTGTGTTCCTGTGTCTGAGTTGAGGAGCAGGACCTCCCTGTCTCTGGGCCGTGACAAACCCCATGGAATATTTGCATTAGGAGATCCTCTGTTCCTTACAAATCTTCCTCTCCCCCAGGCAGGGTAAACAGCCTGTCAATTATTGTTTTTCTGGCTGTATTTCTCCTCGTGAAAAAACAAAAAGAATCCCAAAAGAACTAACGTAGTACATAGGAAACACAAGGAGCCAAACCCGGGTGACCGCCCGCTCCTCTGGAGGAGGAGACTCCGCGGGGGCTGCAGGACCCCTCGCTGCTGTCGGGGAGCCCGGGAGGACGCCGTGCCGAGAGGCAGCACAAACCCCCCCAGGCGAGCAGATTTACCAACAGGGAGAACAAGGCCACAGATTTGTTCATGTCAAATGAAATTAAAACATCGGTGGCTGGATTTTCTGTAGTGAGCCAAACGAGGACCAGCAAAGACGGAAGCCTTTTCCAGTTCCCCCAGATCTGCTTGCCAGCAAGTTTAGAGGCCAAAATGCTCTGTCTCTTCTTCATATTCACATCAGTACCAAATCACAGCATTGTCCTTTACAGCTGTGATGCCATCATCAAACAAAATTGCAGCTTAGGGATCGGCATAGGGCGACCTTGTGCCAACGTGTGTACCCAACCCCGAGCAGCACTCTGGCTGCGCACAGCCCTCAGCTCGCCACTCCAGCCACCCCCCTGCACTTCTTGGGAGGTTCGGCTCTCTCCTCCTTTCAGACTGAATGTGAAACTCAACTGCATGATGCTCATAATCTCACCTCATTTTGAGGGATCCAATTTTGAGGGACCACACAAAAAGCAGTTATGGGAGTGAATAGCCTGAAAACCAGTTATTTCTGTACCGTGAACAATCACCAATTTTTCAATCAGGAAAGCTGCCCTTTCTGTGATGGAGCTTCCCGTAAGGCAGTGTGCTTATAGATCTCACTCTGTTCTCTTCTTTCACGCTTTTTTGGATGCAGGGATCTCCCTGTATTGCGCTGGTCACCCATAGCTCCTCCCAGTGGGATGGGATTTGTTGTGTAGTCTCTGGAAATGTGTTCAGCTGATATGTGAAACTGAAGTAGATGAGCATATTTTCTTGCTTTGTCGAGAGGTTCCTTTGATGTAGAGTGATTAGGTACAAAAAAAAAAAAAACAACTATCACTTTCCTTTACGAAAGATGATTATTTTTTCATATGGAATGACAGGATTCTGTATCAAATGTCTTCCTGGGGGCTCTCAGCCATCACAATCTTTCTGAGAGTGAAAATCAGAACTCTGACAGATGTCTGATATATGTCTTAAAGGAACCTGTGCAAGTCCCTTATCTAGCATACATTTGCAAATTGATAGGGCAGGATTATGTTGTCGTTGGGATTTTTGCCTGACACAATACATCAAAATGAACGCTAAAAGAAACACCTGTAGTCTAAAAGTCTTAGTTTCACAGAAAAATACTGTCCCTGTTAGTGTGGGATTACTGTATTTTAAATAGCATAGGGGCAAGGCACACTTTTCTTCTTTTTCAGTCTGCTTTTCTTTGTGCTTTGAAAGCCCTCTCTCTCTGCAGTGATTTTCACTGTTATGCTGATGCTTCCTTGCATTTCTTTTCCATTGCTCTGGCCTAATCTAACAGCACTGCAGGCAGTGCAGGCATTGCACTCTCGCTCAGCATTGCATTAAGGAGATGGAGGTGACAGTGGCAGCGGCAGCACGGGAGCGGCAGAACCGCTGGTTACGATGTCCCACGGGAGCCCTCTGGCTGGCCAGCTGCCAAGGAGATGAACCTGAATGGTCCATAACAGCTTTCTAAGGCCTGTTTGCTTTGCAAAGTGATGTGCTAGATGGCAGAGCACCTGCATTCCTTTAAGCTCTGTACACCATCATGCTCTTAACCACGTAGGCACAGCGCAGCGCAGACTCACCATGGCTGTCCGTGAACATCCTTAGGCCAGTCTCCAAAAAGCCCTGCCTGGACATCCACATGGAGCCAACTGCACGGTTTGGAAGTTGAAGGACTTTAGTGGTGGGCTGGCAGTTGTAGAGCCTCCAAAAAGGAGGTCCACGGGATACTGCTGCACTTACCAGGCAGAGCACATCTGCAGGCTACTGTGGGAAGAGGCTTCACAGTCTGCCCTCTGGACAGACCTTGTCACAGTTCCTCTCAGATTCATGTCTCAGGCTTTTCATGTCTCCCATATGTTTACCTATAATCTAAATAGACCAGTCCACTCAAAAATAGCTGCAAACCAGTTAGAAGATTTGTTCCCCTTCCTGAAACAGGACATATTTGGCTAGTCTCTTAAAATAAGAGTTCAAATGAGAGATGGAAACCTTGTTCTAAGGATACATTTTTTCACTGTATGGAGTCAGAAGGCATTTTAAGAATACCGTGCAGAGACAAGAATAACACTTTCAGTTTAATAAAAACAGAGTACCCACGTTTCACTTGCTGGGATAGCTTATTTGCAAGCCGGGAAGAAACAGAAGCTGGTATGGGAAGAAGCAAAAGATGACATGGCTCTGTAAAGACAGTGTCAAAAATCTCCATGAGATTGAGAGGAAAACAGTTTTTTCAGGCCAATCATTCACTTCATGAGACTTTTAGCCATCAGAATTTATTTCAACTGAGTAGAAAGGATCGACTGAAAATTTGTGCTGTCATTGCTGTTACCATCACCATAATGAGCTTTTTGACAGTTTGCCAAGTATACCAGGAAAATGCAGCCCTCACCAAGGCTTCTGGTCTGAGTGCAGCAGTGGCAGCCAGCAGCTGGGAGCAAAACCTGTGTGAATGGGCAAAAGGATGAGATTTGCCCTAAAATCGCCCATTGCTGCTCATCCACATGCGGTTGGAAAATCAAAGGAGAGAGTTCAGCAGGGCAGCGGATGAAGCTGGAGCCTGTGCTTGCTCCAGTGATGTATACAGGGCTCTGGAGGCACAACGTCCTGGTGGCAGGCGGGGTGCCAGGGAGCTGTGAGGAGCACTCCTGACAGAAGTTCACCTGTTAAAGCTGCCCTGACTCAGGAGACTGCTGACAGGTACCAACTCCCTGTGCTGAATGCCACTGATGATCTTCAGCCCAGGTTGTGGGAGGCTGAGGAGTCCCACTCCGTGTGGAGTGCAGCCCCTGCAGCCTTTCAGTCGCAGGTCCTAGCCCAGGGTTAGTACAGCCCGGCTCTATGTAATTATCGCATGAAACCAAATTCCTTTCAGAGCTTGCTCTTTCAAACATACAATAAAGACTTTTGTGTAGCTGCATTGAATTAATATGGGGCAAGTCTCAAGATTCCTAATCAGCTTTAGCTGGCTTTTACTTTGGGAAAACTTCCCAATGAACTTCTAAGTAAGGACAGAAGAATTTGTCCAGAGTAACCATTTTCAGCATGAAAGGAACGCTTACTATGTTATTCCCATCTGGCTTTCCTAGAATATCTCATCTGTTATTCCCTTCACACGCCTCTGTGAAAAGGACCCTGTAGGATGAAGTCATCCTGAAGTGCTTTTTTTGTCCTAAAAATCTGCATATTCTTACTATGGTTACTTTGATCAGGGTAAACACGCCCTCACTCCCGGTCTGGGGCATTCCTCCCACACTTTCAATGCAGATTCTCTGCTTTGCCGTCCTCTCACCCAGAGAGAGGGAGTGACCCCTCCACCTCTCTTCCTACCCCAGACAAAAGCCAGACAGCTTCAGATGCTTAAACACTGGCAGATTTATAAGCCTCATCTCTGCTCTGACCCTTGCGAGCCTTGCATGCTGATGAGGATAAGCAAGGTCTAAATTCTTACTGTCCACCCTCTCCATTTCTTTCCTTCCCTGTTGCCTCTTTCCCCCAGCTCCCTCATCCCTGCATGTTCATCCTTTCTTCTGTGCTCCTGGTATCAGAGTATCACCGCTGTGTGGACAGCATCCCTGCCTCTACTGAAGCTCTGCCCAGTACTCTGGAACACTAATTCTCTTGGGAGCCTTTGGACACTCCTGCAGTGCAAATGATGATGATGATGGTGATGGTGATGGTGATGATGATGATGATTAAAAGGGTGTCCACCACTTTTCTATTCAGCCAGCAGCTGTTCATGCTGAAGCGTTCACCTCTGCTCCCCTGCTCAGGCCCGTAGCCTGTGTTACACTTACCAGAGGGCAGACCTGAAAACCGCAGCCACACTCTTGGTGACATAACTGGGGGAGGAAAAGTTTGATTATGCTGAGCATAAGTGAGAGATAATTAATTGAGCAGACAAATGCTTTTCTTAGGGTGTAAGTCCGTAAGTTATTTAAAGCCCAGGAGATGCGAAGGGTGAGCTGTTGGCAGAGGAGAAGCCAGCGAGATGGCCAAGGAAGCTGATGCTCCCTAGTCTGAGTGTAAAATGTCTGTGCTGCTTAGTGACATCCTCTGTCTGTGCTGTTACATTCCTGGAGCCAGTCCTTGGGGATCCTGAGGCAGATGATGTGAGCTGCTAGGCAGAGTGCCTTCATGAAGGGGAGGAGGGGAGAGGGGTGACCCAGTGAGAAGTCTTGACTTGCACCAAGGACTCCCCTCCCAAAGCAGGAGGAAAGGAAGAACAAATAACTAAAGCAATCAGGCGACAGCAGGCGACAGCCAATGAGTTGCAGTGGGCAGCAGAAGGGGCCAGCTGGACCAGGACGATGGTGCCTTGGGCTGGGATGTGCTGCCCCTCCACATGGCTGGGAGGAAGCCCCAAGGCCACCACCCTGCAGCCGTCTGGGTGCTGCTGCCCTCCCAGCTGTGGCACCGCAGAGATACCCAAGACAAAGCCCTGGTGTTCACTGGTGCTGCATGCTTATGTTTGCCAGCAAGGTTTGGGTAACCCGTGCAGAGACAGATCCTCGTCCTTGTTTTAAAATTAACATTACCCCTCTTTCAGGGGCAGCTAGTACCAAACGTGACTAATGCATTTGTCTGTGCAGAGAATAGCTATGGGTGGTAGTGGTGCTCTGTGAGACCAGAACATCTGGTCTTTGTGGAGCGAATGGTGCATGGGATTTTGAGCTGTGCACACTCACCAACCCCCAGTGAAAAGGCTCCAGTCTTTGTTATCCGTGAGACGCAGCAAATGCAGGGAGTGAGTCACTGCTCTGCCCACAGACAGGATGCTGACCAAGGAGGGAGAGAAAGGAGGTGGGGGAGAAGCAAAGGCAGGGTGAGGAGACAGGGGCGGTGAGGATGAAGCCTATGTGGCCAAAGCATGGAGATACATCCTAGCACAGGACAAGACCTTGATTGGTCTGGCTGTGCCTCCAGGCTCTGGGAGCTGCCATTGCCTAACGTGTTGTACAAATGATAAATTCATCCAAAGACTGTTTTAATAAGGAAAAATATAACCTTAGTCCAAACCCGGATGGTGTTTGACCATGACTAAATAAAGAAACACAGTATTTCGCAAATGAGCATTCCACTGAAGAGGGAAGCTGCTTGTACTGGTGCCATCCAGCACCCTTCAGCACCCAAAGAGCAGGTCTCTCTGGTATTCCCAGGATATCTTCTGCCTGTTTCTGTCATGAGAAGATCATCGTATCCTTGCATTAAGATAATGTGTTGCTTACCAGCTCTTTGCTCCTGTCTATCACACAGGCAATCTATAAGATGGTTTCTTCTGTAATGAAGATGCCAGAAGACGAATCGACACCAGAGAAGAGGACCGAGAAGATCTTCCGCCAGATGGACACCAACCGTGACGGTAGGCACCCTCCAGAGGGGGTGGCTGGAGAGTCCCACATGCATGGGATGACCTGCAAGGCCAACAGGGTGTAGGCAGGCAGGACTTCACCTTGCAGGGTTGCTTTCCCAGGGGTTTTCCTGGCTTCCCCGGCTTCCTTCCATCATGCTTGTCCAGAGGCTTGACAGGTGTGGTGCAGCCCACCACATGCGCTGAGTAAACGTGTTTCTTTTCTAGGAAAGCTCTCTCTGGAAGAGTTCATCCGAGGCGCCAAGAGTGATCCATCCATAGTCCGTCTCCTGCAGTGTGATCCCAGCAGTGCCGGGCAGTTCTGAACCTGTCCTTTGGATGAATTATGTATCTGCTTTTTTTTTTTTTTCTTGCCAAACAACATTCATGGTAGTGTTGCCTCTGTGTGGCCAATTATGCCTTCATTTGTGGCATCTTATAGCTTCTTTTGTTGTGGATTAATTATAAGAATGCTGAATTGCTCTTAACAATTTGTCCAGAGCACGGGCAGTACTGTTTTAAACAGATATTGTGGTGTTATCATTGTTTTTAAAATTTCATTTTGGTTTTTTGTTTGTTTGTTTGTTTGTTTGTTTGTATCTGTTTTGGAAAGTACGTGTTGAGGAGGAGTAAACCAACAACAAACCCCTTGGCAGCAAGACACACTGACAGATTTTAGATTGCTGCTTTAGTTGTTAAGTATTCACCTGCAGGACCTGAAAGTGTGGTAAGGCTGAACCAAAGGGGTTGTGATGGGTGGGGTAGTATTCACCTGGAACCTCCTCTCCTGTCCAGGAGGCACCAGTTAAGGTCAAAGACAGGACTGGGAAGAAGTATGAAAGTGCAAAACGTGTGCGGGGTGTATCATTCACTCCTATGCCTCGTTGTTTCAATGCTGTGAACACTTTCCAGGTTGTGAAGGAGAAGGGACAAAATGAAGGCTGACATTTCTTTACTAGGTTTACAGTGGTTGAAGTCATATGGCTTTACCTGAAAATTCAGCAATTTGCAATCCTGATCTCCAAATCCACAACTGACAATACCTCTTGCCGTTTGGGATCAGCAAAAGCAGACACAGATATGAAAAGCTGGATCTTGACAATGAATTTAAGGGAGATACATGTTGAATGTGAAATTTTCAGGTTAGTAATAAAGCAGTTGCTACTAAGGAGAGTGGGCATTCACGTGAGGAACTCATGGACACCTGCAAGCAGCTCCAGCTAAGGCACATCTGCTGTTCTGAATGCTCTTGCATAGCAGGAAGTTTTGGGGGTGTTTTTGTCTCTCTCCATGTAGCTAACAGAGGTTCCGGGCCTGCTCTTAGAGGAAGGCTGTCATCAAAACTTGTTTTAAACATAAAATTGTAGCATTTATATTTCATTTATTTTAGTAAAGTTCAAAAAATCTGTACTGAAATGAGGAAATGGTACGCTTTATGATATATTTATATATATAAAAATTAAAACAAAAAAAGATCGGCTCTTGAGAGAAATGTTGAATGTTTATCTTTTCGCCTAGATGCAGGAGTTCTGAAATTTGCTGCTGCAAAATTTTATCCTTTGGTCAAAGTTGCTATGTGCAAAGCTAGTACACACAAGTGGGATTTCTTAGGGACTTTACAAGTGCTGTTGCAGAAGAAAAGCTGGAAAAGCTGTAGCAACAGGAGGCATTATGCTGACTAAATTGGTATTAATCAGTCATTAGCCGAAGTCTGCTTTGTGATCCTGTTGGGAGAGGTACCCATGCAGGCAGCGCTCGGTGTTGGGAATTCATGAGCTCGTTAGAGTAACCTTTGTCTGGCAGGCAAAGTTGGCATTTTGTCAAGTGACCTTGTAGATGCTAATCCCCAGTAGCCTTAATTTAAAATAAACCAAGTAAAATAGGTCTGCTTTGCAGATGATGATTAGCTAAGTACTAATTAGAAGTCATGAATAAGTAGTTGAGAATAAATAATCTTCTGTGGAACACTAGCCAGCATGTACAATAACTGACAGAAACAATCCTATACTTAATTTTTCCATACCATTTGCTTTGCCTGGTATGAAGTGCAAAGCATGTTAGGAGAAAATAAAAGTAAATTGAAAATAACATTGTTAATCAGCTGTACTAAAATTTTTATGAGTGGCTAGTGACACTCAATAAATGTCTTCAAGCACACACCTTTGTCTCAAGTAGTCACAAAAATCCAATTGATGATATATTTCCATTACATTCATCAAAATACTGAGCCAAGATGAGTGTGGGAAAATAAGAAAGCAAAGTGGGCCCGACCACAGACACAAACATATTAATACCCAGTGCTTTCGAGTGTCACGAGCAAGACTGGCAAGTTTTGCACCAATTCTTCTGGCTGATGAAAATGTTCCCTATCTCCTCTCTCCTTCTCCCAAATGTTCATTAGACACCATGTGCACAAATCTAACCCTTCAAAGGAGAGTCTGTGCCTACCTTCTTCGAGGTAATTTTCTTCTTTACCTGGAGAGGTTCTGGCCCTCTCTCCCATATCCATCGCCTCATGTATTCTGAAAGTCACGTTCTGTCTCGAGTGCTTTAGGGTTGTTTTTCAGCGGGAGAAGCCCGGCCAGACTGCTGGGGATGGCGGAAGGAAGGTCAGTGGGCTCGCACTGACCGGCACCCCCCTCTGCCAGATGGGAATGACCAGTGCCGCCGCCCCAGCCACTCCGGGGGTGCCCCATCACCCCCCCTGTGTGGGCAGGACAAGGTGACGCCAGAGGATCCCTGCTGAACTTCCAACCTCCCAGCTCAGTGCGGGCACCCACGTCCAAAGCAGCCCAGACCTGTGGAAGCTGGCATTTACTGAAGGTGAACTCGGATGCCTTCTACGGTTCCATCTTCTTCTTAATGCTGTGGAAGCAGTTGCATGTGACCGAAGCTTTTAAAACGTTGCCTTTTATTTAAGTGTCTGCATACCACCTCTTTTTCATTTTACTGCTGGCTCAGAACCTAATCTCTCAGCTTGTTTTTGCTCAGTAGTTTTGGGGTGCTGGGGCCAGGCTCGCCTCCCATGTTACTCCCGTACAACACACATTTGAAAGCACAACCTGTGCTCTGACCCCAGGGCAGCAGAGATGTAATGCTTCCCACAGTTCACAAAATTTGAAATAATAAGAATTAGCTTACAGCTGCAGAGGATGTAGCTGCAGATAAGGCTATTGTGTAAACATTTACAGAGTGAACTAGGTTATTCTTTTACCTGACTGCCACTGATGATTGGTATTATTTTAAATTATTAACTATCCCTTTCTTTCTCTGCCTCTGCATGTACTTAAAGAGTGATTCATAGCTGGAGTTGTGATAGGAACATCTGCAGACCTCAGATCAGCAGGACAGCAGTGGTGTGCTGTGCCTTGAATTGAAATTTTCTGCTTGGCTGTCATTTGCATTTGCAATCAGAACTGCCTTCATAAAGCTTTTGAAGGCAAAGTGGTGTATCCTGTATGAAATAGCACAGCAAGTCAGACACTTCTGAGTGATTCGTTAGCAATATCTCCGTACAGGAAGGATGGCAGACAGCGCATGCTATTTCATATCACTTCTCAATTTTGTAGATGCATTCTCTAGTTTTAGTTGCATGTGCAAGAGGCAGCCTTCACTCATGCGTTGTCCAGAGAAATTAATGAGTGCATCCCACATGCAGACTGAACTCTTGGAAAATGCCAGTCCCGTTTATCTGACGTTCCCAGCCAGCTCGTCAAACTTTGGGCCAGAAGATGTGAAGTGAGGACTATGACTTGTGAGTTTTGCAGTAGCCTCTCTTTGTTTTAGGGTGCTTTGGGAAGGGAAAAGGGAACACAACCCTCGTAAAACCAACACACATGTTTTTGTGAGCACTTGGCGTTTGAGAGAGACTGAAGAACTAATTATGTTTCAACATTATTTGAAGCCCTGTCAGTTCACAGCAGTGATGTTCCCGAGGTACCCAGAGCTATGCTGTTCCCTTGCTGTTCTTAGGAGCTTGTAGGATTTTTATCTTACTGCTGGGGCATTTTGTCCTCGTTGTTCTGTGTTATAAGGCATGACCTCCACATTTGCTGCTGCTTAAAACAGTAAGCCAGAAGTGTGTTAATTTTGTAGCTGGATGATGTCTGTGTGCAGAAATATCGCACACCAGCACAGGAAGTAGTCACACATGACCAAGTCCCCACGGTTTGAACACTGCCCCTGGGGGATGAGCCCCAGGACTTTTCAGCTCTCTTCACTGATGGCAAAAGTGCAGTAATGCGGCTTAGTGTCATTTTCTTTCGCTGCAGACCAGGTTAAGTCGCATTACCGTGCATTTGCTGCGGGCAGAACCTTGTCTCAGCTGACTCATGGAAACTTGGTGAACGGTGGTGACTTGATGTTGAGCCCTAATCTGCAGACTAAGCTAAGATGAGAAGATGGCCTTGGCCATACGTCTCCAGTACATGTGAACCAGAGAACACGGTGACGACTCGCAGGTCCCTGGGGACATGTGGCAGTGAGAAGGGAATCTCCTGCCTCAGAACAAATGCCCTGAGCTGAGCTGCCTCCTTCTTTTAAAACTCTCTCTTCTTTTAGCACCGCTGGTGTAGATGCAACGCAATAGCAATATAGCAGGTCAGGACTGAGGAGGCATCCTTCAAGAGTTTCCTTTTGCAGTTTAGCCTACAAGTGCCAAGTGAAACAATCGGAGGGAAGGGCTGGACAAGTCTTCCTGAACCCCCTGTACACCAGCACCTCCTTTTGTCTTTCTCATGGTGCTCCCTCAGTTTCCTGGCATGGCAGTCCTTGGGCTCAGGAGTTAGATGTTGGGTACCTGGTGCAAGACTGGTGGAGAAGAATATTTCACCTGCCCTTTGCAGAAGTATTTGGATGCATTCTTTGCTCTGTGTCTTACTAAGCAGGATCTCATGTAGGAGTCTTAAAGTGGGGGAAGCTGGTTTTCTTGCTATCACGGGCAGAACTTGTGCTTAGAAATGCAGAGAAGCTTGGCAAGTGCCATGCAGCTCTGAGCAGTGCTCCGAGCTGCATGCAGAGTTTTCCATTGATTGTGCAGTAGGCAGATAAGATAAACAGCAGTGATACGTCAGACACGTGGTGTGATGTGTTTCGAGATAGGGCTTGACTAGAAATGGCACCTTCTACGTGAGCAGCTCTGACTGCTGCGTATTCTGTCACAGGTGCTGACAAAATACACTCTAAAATGAAGCAGCAGAGCTGTTCACTGTACCCCGGCAGGCATCGAACAAACAGCTCCCAGGATGAGCATAAGGCTTTCCCTGAGTGCAGCTGAGGACAAAACATTGCCTGTAGGAGTTCATTCCCGGTCACGGTAGAAAAGAAGAAGGGAAAGCTCCATTGATTCTCAAAGCCCAGGTGTCATTTTGCAGGCTGGGGAAGGTGGAAAGAACATCTGTGTTTTAAGCACATAGAAAAGACAGCAGGGATTGTAAATTGGCGTGGAAATCAGTGACATTAGAAACCAGGGTCACTGCTGAGGGACTGCAAAAGCCATTAGGTGCCTCTGGCCTTCAGAGCAGTGGAACCATCAGCTGGATGCACAGTCAATCTCCTTGCCCCTTGCAGAAACTATCCCTGTCTACTATGGGTATCTCAACAGCATCCCTTATTCCATCCTGGCTTTTGCTACTGTTGTTTCCAAATTATCCATACTGAGAAGTTGTTTCAGGGGTGAGGATTTTCACAGGATAAGGTATAAACCTTTTCACATGTACTGTCCATATCTTAATGAGCTGGAAAGGCCAGATGCAAAGGGCATCTTGCTAGGTACAGGTTTGATTTTCTCATTGTTTCCCACAGGTTGTGTTATTTTAATGTCTGATTGGGATTAAGCTATCACCTGTAAAATGCTGATTAATGCACAATAAGCAAAGCAAAAAAAGAGCTTGAGTTGTAGTGAACAATGTGAAAAGACTAGAGAAATTAAAAACTACAAAAGGCATCCCTGCCTGTAGCCCAGGGTCTGAGTTTGCACAGTGAAACCCTCTTAGCAATAGCCAGCACAGAACAGCTCCTCTACGCCAGCCCAGTCCATGGTACCTCCTGGGCTGCTTCAGCCCCATGTGGTGAGGCTGGGGACTCTGTGTCCTGCCACAGACATGGTTATTTGAGATTATTAGGCAGGCTGAGGGCTTCCTAGATCTCGAGGCACAAAACAACAGCCCACCCTCTTCACTTACTGTGCACCTGACATGTTTTAGATCTTCCCCTCTTGCCCTGAACTTATACCAAAGACATTCTCACCTTCCCAGGGCATGTGCTTAGGGTGTCCAGCTCTCCAAGTCTTTGCAGCCAACTCCCAGTTGCCATTCCCAGCCTCTGTGTGAGCAAATAACAATCACCAGCCCTTGACATGTGGAGGAGCCAAGCTTGATGCACTTAAATGGAACGGCTTCTGATTTGGTTCCCAGTCTTTGGCCCTCCTGTGTGTACCACACTATTTATTTCCTATTATAAAGTAATGGCAGTAGTAAACATTTTAAGGGCACACTGAACCTCTGAAACAACATGGTTTTCATTATCATGCATGTGTTTGCTGAGGCACTGCAGACCGAATCTGCCTGGTGCTCGCTCCTCGCTACCCTGCTTTACTCCACAGAGAGCTGGTTTCTTCCAGGCTGGAGCAGCACCTTCCTATGCATCCCCATGCAGTGCCCCAGTCCTGCAGGAGTGCCCAGATGCTGTGGACCAAGAGATAATTTTGGCATAGTAATACCATGCAGAAACTCTTCCTGCCGTCTGTAAAAAACAAGTGCTGAGGGTATGACCTCTGGTTTCTCCTCACTGGGGACAGGGGTTTCAGCATTGTTCAGGGTTGGCCTCATGTTTCCCTACCAAATGGGATGACAGGATGATGGTGATTAGTAAATCCACCTGAGAAAATCCTCTTAGATTCTAAACTTCATTTGTGCTGCTCTTTGGCTGCACTCAGGGAGAAGATAAATGGGTCCAATGTGGTTATTTGGGGGAGAACTTGCAGTTCCTTGCTACCACCACCTTTTTATTTCCTGTCATTATCTTATTCCCATTTCCAGGGCAGCCAAAATTTTTTTATTAGTATCTGGAAGAAAAAGAAAAAAAAAATCTAGGGTTTCAATCCAATAAGGATCTAAGGAAGGTTACTAAAGACATCATGCTCGATGTTAGTCATAAGAATGCTCCACAAAATCATGTTTCTTTGGTATTTTGTGCTTAATTTTCTTATTCGTGTTTTAGGCACGTTTGTGATTCATTCCATTATTGTGGATCCTCTTAGATTCAGCCCTGCTGGTCCTACAGCTCTTATGCAGGAGTCCCAATGATCCCAAGAGCAGAGCTGACTGAGCAATTACTAGCGAGGTGGGCACACCGTGTCTGGTAAAAATGAAGAGCTTAATTACATTAGGGATTACTTTTGTCTGCACTTGCTTCAAGGAGACAGATTGAGCTGCATTTCAATATGTTTATCTCTTCCACTTGCTCTCTTCAGTTCCATCCAAGCAGTCTTGTAGTTAATATTTGTATAGTCGGCATTTTTTTGCTCTTGAACCTGAAGTGACCAATATTGTCCTCCTCTGACAGGAGTACTTAAGACCTTTTGATTTTTAAATATTGCCAAGTGAGTGATGTGATGGATGTAAAAGTAGTTACTCATTTGTGTGCTAGCTTTGGCTGTGATAGAGTTAATTT
>VZTA01007442.1:252-23899 GCA_013398855.1 Mohoua ochrocephala | reverse complement strand
GAGAACAAGTTAAAGCAGATATCTCTTGTCTTCTGTCAAAGGAGATTTCAGAGTTAGAAGACTCCTACGGCCTTTGCATCCAGAAGTGATGTTGAGGTAGGCTCACTGCAGGAACATTAACTGCATCTGTCCCTGAAAACAAGAGAAGGCAGAGCTTCCCTGTGGACCCTGTAAACACTGAGGAATAGACTTATCCCCCTTAAAGAAGTCTGAAACTACTCCTGCTCACATTTTTTACACTCAGAAGCATTAGCAGGTAATTTAGCTGGTATATATGGACTTCAGTGATCATAGGCATGAATATTGCTCTTGTTTAGTTGCACCACATTTTAAAGAACTCTTAGCGACTGCTGTGGACTTAAGCCCTCATCAGTGCCAAATGTTTCTGTGAAAGTCAGTATTCTTAAAGCACATATGAAAGTTACAGTAGGTTTTGTAGATTTATCTGGAAGTTCTTTAGAAAGAGGAATAAAACAAACAAAAAATCCCCAGAGAAGTTTTCTGTGAATGTTTGAATTTTATTCTGTTATTAGCACAGGATGAGATTATTCAAGGTCAAACATGTCTCAACTCCATGACTTGCTCGAGACCTGGGAGCTGTCAGAGCTGTCTGATAATTTACTCTGATGGAGATCCTAGACATACTGAAGGCAATGGGAGAAATATGTCCCAGGCACAGACTTTATTATTCTGTCACATTATTCCCTTACTACTGAGTCTTTCATTAGTTCAGTGATACTCGGTATAAAACTAAATATCCACAGAATTCACTCTCGCTATTATTGTGTAAACTTCAAATTCATGACTTTTACTGTGACCCTTTTCTACCAAAATGAGAGATGGTGTTCTGCTCTCATGATCTAAAAACTTTTTGGAAACAAGAATTATATAACCAAAAAAAACCCACCCCAAACAAAATCACAAACCAAAAAAATCCAAATATTTCTTCTCAACAAAGAAAACGATGAAGAAAAAAAATCAAGCTGATGCCACAGAGACTAAAAAACCTTTAGGATTTTTAGTACTGTCAAATCACATATGCTCTTTTCCATTTCACTCAGTTCTGCTTCTATCTGAGCTGACAGAGCTTCACTTCTACATCTGCCAGAGGTATTGCTATTGCAAGCTTATCTAGAACATACTGTGCCATATCCTGGTTGCCTGTTTTACATTTTGAATTCATGTTGCCTTAAGCAGAACACAAACCTGATCTCAGAATGGCAAAGAATAAAAAATCCAAACCAAACCAACCGAACAAAACTGTTTTACTTTGATCCTCAGCTGCCAGTATTGCAACCTGAACTTTTGGTTCTGCGTTCTCCAACTGAGAGACCAAACCACACTGATGTCCATAAGTTCTGCACAGGAATCTGGAAGCACTGAGAGATACAAAAGAAAGACTGTGAAACAGGGAATTTTGTTGCTTCCATTTAATCCACGAACAAGAGATTCATCACCCAAAATTTATGCTGATTTATGTTTGGCTAAAGTCTGATCACAGGTGGGAGGAAAACGTGAAAATAGGCACCAGAATGGGAACTCATATACGTAGGACACATAGAAATATTCCGAGTCCTTGCATATAGAGACTTGATTTTATGTGTCTCACTTCCAAACACCTCATGAAAAGGTGGCCAACAGATTTGTTAGATAAATCAATTAATACAAATAACTATGTTCATCAGCTGAGTATTGTAAATTCAAGAGGAAAGTGTCAGACTTAGAGTTTGGTCTCGCAGTTCATATTAGAACTCTTAAGACTGGTGAAGTAGTTCAACAGTAGTCAGGACAAGACTTCTGCTCCTCCTGAAGGCAGGCTGAAGAGGACATGAACAGCAGTATGCAAGGCCATTACAAAAGAAAATAAGTAAAAAGGCAAGATATGCACATGTAGCACATGGACCTTGTCTAATATTACAAAAAACAGCATAGTTACAGAAATATTGGATGATGTGAAAAGTTGAATTCCTATTGGAGAATCGGGAAAACATGAGAAGAAGCACTGAATGTGTTAAACTAGTACAGATAAGCTTTTTTTTTCTGAGGGAAAAGATGTGCTGTTCTGTTAAGACTAGCTGTTCAAAAGTCCAGAAAAGGTTAGGTTTATATATTTTGCCAGCAGAATGACAGACAAAGCATTTGCTCTAAACGTTTACAAGGGAATGTACTTTGGAAAGAACAACTTAACCTACTTGCACACACAGAGGTGGATAACTAATTCAGAGCCTTTTTACCTGAGAGATTCACATGTCCATGTGGACACTATAAAATGGCTGCTTACCCTGAATAGACTGAGATACGTCTTGAGAACAGCACAAAGTTATCAACAATATCTGAAATAAATATCTCAACAGAAACCAGTCTACAAACTCACTTATTACCTGTGCCCATCAGAGTTCACATCACAAAGAAAAGAACACTACTCCGAGACTCAATGCAAAATTGCACAGTTTTCTACCTGTATGTTGGAGAACAGTTTTTGCCACTGAAGACATAAGAAGGACAAAGTCTACCAGAATAATAATTCTGGTTCATGTCTCTATGGACTATTTCTCTTTGCTTTCTCCTCACTTTTTTTTTTCNTTTTTTTTTTTTTTTTGTGTATGCGTGTTTGTGAAAAGAGCACCAAAGCAGTCAATGTTACTGTACATTGGAGTTTGTGTGATTTTTCTGTGGGTCACTGTAAGTAGCCATGTCTGGAAACAAGGTTTTGAAAGAATCATTGAAATTATTTCTCTTTTTTGTTTTATGATTTATTGGGAGAGTTAAATTGTCTTGTGACTGGGAACTAAACAGCTGTGAATTTACTAGGCATACAGCAATTTAGTTTACATAATTTTTTTTAGTTTAGAAAGGCTATCTTGTGCTACACTGGGGTTGGGTTTACCATTCCATCAGAATTACTGCAGAATACAAAGATGACTTCTTGACTGGAAGACAAGGGGGAAGGAGAGGTGCGATATTTTCATTTGTCTGGGGCCATGCAATCATGTCCAGTTATAAATCTGTTGTCAGTTCCACTGATCAATAATTGTTAGCAATAAGCACCACTAGTCTCCAGCTTGACACTGATGAATGGTATAACCAAGAATGGGATAAATCTCCTGATAACAGCATCTAGACTCAAAGAAGTCATCCATCTTCTTCTTTCTTTCTCCTGTCCTTCATCCCAAGAACTTATTGCTCTAAATGAGTACTACTTCCTTTTTTCCCTGTCTCAAGGTATGCCTAGCCCTAATTTTGCTTCAGTGCTGTCTTGCCAGAAAATTAAATAATGCAGAATTTTCATGGGATTTGCAGAATTTGATTATGATATCCAATTTTATTTGAATGCAGGTATATTTTTCTATTCAAATGTAATTTTTTGCAAAGAAATGCCTTCTGCAAGTTAAAGATTGACGATAGGCATCTATAAAACTGAAGACCCAAATCCCATCTGAGAAAAAATATTAATTTAGAGCATATTATTCTGCTCTCACTATAATTTGGGCTTAGTTTTCTTATTTGATCTCAATAGAATTCCTTTTAAAAAACATAGAATAATTTTTAGATTTTTTAAAAATGACGTTAGTTCAAAACAGAAACCAGCAAAATGCATTGATGTACAATCACAGAATTTTCTTCAAGTACAATGGGTTGGAAAACTCTATTCTCCCGATCACCTGGAGAGGTGCCACCTGACAAGGAAGGCAAAACACAAACACATTGGATTACTGTGGGACAAAGTAAAACTACAAGTGTTTTAAGAGAAGGATAGCTGTATCCTGTCATCGTTCACTTCTTGAGAAGTGAATCATGTAAGTACAGATCCATTTCATGCCATCTCATTGACATTGCAATGTAACTTTTCAATTTATCTTCCATTTGTTGAACACACAGGAAACCTTCTCAATGACACCCTCTGAAACTTCCCTTGGTTATTGCTGTGCTGAAAAGTTCTCCTAAAGTAGAATTATTGTAGTCCCAAATGGGCCTTGTAGAAAAGGCAAAAATGTGTTATGGAGGACAAGTCACAACACAATAGCCTGTTATTGTGGCTAACACCTGCTTAAAGAAAGGGCACTATTGACTACAGCATTCTGTCAGATTTAAAATACACAATCACACCCTAGATAAGCTTACTTAATTTTAACACAGCAATACAAAGCTCAGTGTCCTTAACATAGCAAGCAGCCCTTAAATTCTGTGGCTATGTATGACTCGTACATAGACCATTTTGTGGCCAATCTGCATTTTATATTATATACCATGGCTTCGCATTCCAGTGTCTCTTATATCTTTAGTCTGTGTTGCTTCTTCACCTCTTCCTGGGTGTACACGTACTCTCTGCACAGACCATTTGAGGTCAAAGTCCGATTAGGATCTACACTGTGTTTCGCAAAAAATAAAATTTCTAAATCTCTACTGTACATCTGCGGCAGTGCTTATTCCTTTCTTCTTTTGGCTGCCTTGGGGACAGCAGTAACTTTACTGGCAGCTTGTAGCATTGCCAAGAGGAAAGAAAGCATCATATGAGTAAAGATCTTCTGCTAAAAATACAGAAAAAAACCTCTTACATGTAGCAGAATGGTGCATTTTCTCAGCTTTTACCCTAATTAGAAATAAAGCCACAACCCCTGTAGTATCCAGTAACAATATAATCTAGTCACCCTCAATTTACTTTCTCTCAAATGATAAACATCTCTGCCATTCAAATGACAAGCTCAAATTTAGAAATTGCTATTTTGTCAAAAGTATGGGACATGATCTTGCAGCAAAAGCAAACTGAATTGCACTATTACTGTTTATTTCTCCTTCTGGAGAGAACAGCAATTAAATAATCAATAGGCCTGATTATTTTTCTACTACATAGACAGAAATATGGCAGAACTTAATATACATAATGTCTTATATTGTTTTCACTAGAATAAAGAAATCTTTTCATAACATTGTCCCACCCAAAATACCATTTTCAGTCATTTTTTAAACTTTTTCTTTTTTTTACCAGAGGCTGAACCAAAACTGTTTAGGAATACTGTCTACTTTCTAGGAACTTAGGGTATTTTTGTTAGTCAGTTTTTATTTGTTTTTTTTCTGAGTCACAGCAGAAAGCAACAAAGCATTGCAATCAGACTTCTATTTATATGAACATTAATTAACAGCAAGCTTTTCCCCCTCCCCATTTCAAGTGTGTCTTATCTCTGCTTTGCATTACTGCTTTCTCTTTTAACTCATTTATTCAGTCTAAAGATAGTTTACAGCAAGCATGCAAATGATTAGCTAATGGAACACTTGTCAGTGGCTTCTGCCATGCATGTTCAATTCAATAATCTTTTATGAATCTATCATCTGCAGAACATGTACAAACAGCAGATCTGATGCAACCGAGACAACAAACTAGATGAACTAATGCGTAAATCCTTGGGAGAAAAAACAAGTTTAATATTTCTGCAGTGTGACAAAGAAGTGTCCACAATGAGAAGCATTTTGAAGTGGTTACCCCCCGATAGTCTATGGGAAAGAGAAAAAGCCTTCTGCCAGGTTATCTGTGCACTGCTGTCCCCACTTCTTCCACCACAAAGAGCAGCTTCACGTTATCTAATATAAAGCAAGATACTTAATGGTCTTTTTAATCAGAGACCAAAATGGACAAACTAGGGGTTTGTTTTGACTGCCTTGAACCAATTCCTTCCTGAGAGTGATCAGCCAAGCGTTTGCACTTCACGTTGCATTAAACCATATCTCAACAACACAAATCCATTTCATTCACTGAGTTCCAAAAGTTACCTCTTCACAACTCTCGTCCTTCTGTCTTGCTCAAATTCACCACAAGAAAATTTTAATTCAGGTCAATAGCAAAGGATTACTATGCATTGCTACTAATAGGCAAGCTGTATGACTGACTTTTATTTCCAAGGATTTAGTTTTCACTTTTGCTGAGATTTTCGAAGGACCTGGAGCCCTTCCATTCCCTTGTTCTTATTTCTTCATTTTGCTCTTCTAACTACACTTTGGTTAATCTCGGTTGTTTATAGTTCAGACCCTACCTCTCATTTCACCTTTTTCTAACTTTCAAGATCAAGTGGGAAAAAAAATCAAATGCTGTCTTAGAAGGATTTATATTTCACACTAAATAATTATTTCCTTTTAGTTGGGAGGTCACAGCTTCCCATCTCTCTTTTCCACTAAACTTGTTAGCCATAAAGATTAGACCCCCCAGGGCAACACCTGCACATTCACTTCAAGAAAAACAAATGGAAATTGTCCTGTCCTTTCAGAGCACAGTACATTTATCTACCAGATATTTAGGAAAAAAAATCTAGTTGATTGATGAGACTAGCAGCAGAAGGTGTTTCTTTGGTAAAAATGTATGCATTTTACAATAAAATACTAGCATCATTTTAAATAAGCATAGGTAAAGCCCTCAGATATTCCATTGCCAGTGCTGGCTCTAAACCTTGAGAAGAATATAGAATGAATAAAAAAAAAAAAATATTTAATTAAATAAGGTAAAAAAATATCCTGAGCCTGGAGAAACACTGTACATTTTGGTTGTTGGTTTGGTTCTTTAATTGATTTATTTTTGTGGGGGCTTTTTTGGGGGGAGGGAGGGGTGTTTTGGGCTTTGTTTTGTGTATTTGTTTTATTTTAGAGCGGCACAGTTTCTTTCTTCATCTTCTCTCTTTCAGGCAGAATAGAAATCATAACTCCCAAGGCACTATGAGACAGACTATGGTGCTCAGAAAGGGAATGCCTGCTCCTGTGTTTAAGCCCCATGGATCACATCTAGTTTGGCTTAGCAGTTCTACTGTCATGGGTGGATTTAGGAATACTCCCTTTTTCATTTGAGTGATTTTGGTGTCGTTTAAGCTCTCCTTCAACCTCCCCTCTGAGTCTGAGGTGGTATTTTATTGAACATTCATTTCTTCCCGTTTTAGGAGCAATTGTAAAAGGAATCATAGCCATAGTAACACAAGTAAATGTGTGATGTCTTGCTACAGCACGGCTAACTGTATTTGTATCTTGTAAATGTTGTTATAAAAAGATGGTTTAGGTCCACACACTTTATCTGAAGAGAAAGAAAACTAAAAATAAAGTCTTACTACTTACAAAGAAAAAAATTGTTTCCAGTCAGTGTTTCCCCTCCCCATGAGTTCCTTTTGAGTTTTCAAATGGACTATTCCATTAGGAGAGAAAAAGATAACAATTAAAAAACCCTACATTGCATATATTTCCTGAGCAGGTAAAATACTAGTAACAATACAACTATAAAATTTTCACAGAGCTAGGTTTTTCCACTGATCTTCCAGCCATCATTAAAATGCTAGTTCTCAGGAGAACAAAAGGGATGAGTCAAATAGAAAGACTTTCAATTTTACTTTTCCGTTTGAGGAGGAAGAGAAAAACATCATCCAGAACCTCTATCATTAGACTAATGATTTAAAAGAAATAAAGTAATAGAGGGATTTAAAGAGCAACATGCAAATTGAGTTTAGATGGTTTTTACAAAATTGATTGATGCCATGATGATTTTTTGCCTTTTTATATACCTTTTATGTATTCTCAGTATTCTTAGCATACATACTGGTAATTCTTTAACCTGATGTCTTAGCTTAAGTCCTGGTATTCTGCTAGGCAAGAAGATCAAGCATCCTAAAGGCTTCACAGCTGGGGGCCAGAAAGCCTTACGCTATCTTGAGAAACCAAGGCTCTCTCTAGAACATATTTTGTAAACTAGGGTCACGCCCCAGCTGGGGGGAATACTTTAGAATAGGAAGATGTCGCACCATTCATTTAAGCTTCTCATTGGGGAATCTTTGTCAGATATGCTAATTTGCACGGTCTATGAAATTGTATATATAATATACCAGGGTGTGTATTTTGGTATATTCCACCTTGATGAATTGTTGCACCTAAGGATCCTTATTAAAGGCCGAGGTAAAAACCCTTTTATCCCTTAACAGCATCTGACTTATAATTACAGGACCAGGAAAAGGCATCCGATTAGTAGAGAGAAAATCAGATGAAAGCCAGTCTTAAGAAAATGCCATTGTGAAAGTCATGTATTTCTACATCTGGCACAAGTGAAGATCTGCATTATTATACTTTTCCATATCAATGTCTTTTGTCTTTCTAGACCCATCTAGAATTTCCTTCGTATTTTAGATACTGTGGCTGCACACAAGCAGGACCTTTGAGAAGTGAACTCCTAATATGGAATTTACTCTCAAGCAGAAAGAAATCTTAACCATGGAGACAAAACTCATGGAGTTAGTGCATCATTCCTTCCAAATAGTCTAGCAATAAAGACTTCTGTCTTGACGGACAGCTTAAACCAGGCTACCTAATGTGCACAATATCTCTTGGTTTCAGGATATTTTTAAATATTAGAGGCAGCTCATTTGGTTTTATTAATTATATAACATCATGTAGAATTATGGTAATGGGCTTCTTATAATGAAACAGAAAAATATTCAGTTACGCATTAAAAATTAAAATTCATAAAAAGCATTAAAATACATCTTAAAGTCCTCTCCGTAATATTCTTTTTTCTGGTTTAAGGATTCCTCTGAAGAGGGGAATCTCACGCTTGACAGTTTACATATATTAAAAGTGCATTCAAAATAAATCAGTCATAGAAAATCAGTTGGTTTTGAAAAACTGCAGTCTAAATCATAAGAAAAGCAGAAGAGGATGAATGCACTAAGGTTTTCAAATGCACAAATATGGATATGTCTCTGAAAGGTCCCCAAAGTTTAAATATCTGGAGGCTTGGAAATTATTACTGTTTTTTCTCACTGACCAAAGGAGCATCCAGCACGAGTTCAGGCATTTCTTGTGGCATGGAGGATCATCCTCTGACTGCTGTAGTCAAATGCATCATTTTTATATAATGAAAATATTTGTGCGGTTTTATTTCCTGGGAGCTCTGTGTTCTGAATGACAATTGCTTTAGGGAGCATTGACAGGGGTTTACAGGATATTTCCATCCTTATATCTATGGTTTCCAGGAATGTGCTATACTTCTGGAAATCTTCCAACTGAATAGATCCAAACTGCTTAGCAGACACACCAACAAACCTCCTGGACAAGATATTTCATATTCAAAATCTACCATAAACAAATGTGTGTTTTCTTAAAAAAAGAAAAAAACCAACAAAAAATCACCAGAAAACCCCAACAAACTGAATCGCCTTTTATTTGCCCCCCTTCGCTCACTTTTAATCTTATCTCCACTGTCTTCAATTTATCTCTACTTCTCAAATGTTATCCCCTTTTTATCTTTGCAAAACTTCCTTGGCTCTTTCTCCGTCTGCAGGGACCAGGTAAGGTTTCCAATAAAACAGGTGGTGATAGAACAAGAACACAAGTCCTGGGCAGATTTTACTCTTCAGACAGTATTTAACAGTTTTTTACATCTGCAGAGAATGATTTGGACAGAAAATCACAAAAGAAGGCTGAAAATCTACTACAACACCAGTTCAATTGTAAATAGATTGCATTGAGAAACCTACACTTACCCAGCATAAGCTACTTTTAAAAATAAACCAAATATAGCCATTCTTTGCAGAAAAACTCCTGAGGCAACTAGATTAGCCTTATCACCTGTTATTATTTAATGAATTTGATGGTACGTACTGTATTTTGAGTGGAAACCCCAGTTTAGAGGTCACCTAAACTTAGATGCTCTTGTGCTTTACTGTATTCACTGAAGCTATGTAAGGTGAAAAGGAGGACAAAACCTCTTCTAAAGAGTTAAAAATAAAGCTGCGTCTTTGACAGTTAATCATCTTTGAACATGAGAAAAAACCCTGAAGTTTTCAGTTTACAAGCAGTAAATCTGTAAATACAATATCACAACTGAGTGATCTTTAAGTAATCTATTTCAAGTTTCTGATCTCATCCCTTTTTTATTTATTTTAATTGAAATTCATAGATTTTTGTAGTTAGGCCCTCTCACATTGGTCAAATAAGAGTATAAAAAAGTCTGAAACAGTATCATTCCAAAGAGCTTAAGAATGAACATAAAGTACTTTATGTTGGATTTAAAGTACCCATAGCATGGTAAACTAAGAATGTGAGGTAAGTTTTTCAAAACCAAACATTTAAAAGTTTCAGGCCTGTTGATGTAACCTAACCTTTCTCCCAGGACTTGATTTGCAGTCAAGTCTAAAACAAGTAGAAAAAGGCTAAGTTCACTTTTCAAGGCAAGTAATCAACAGCTCAAGCTCTGGAGTGAAACCTTTTTTGTAGGCTCTCCTCAGAGATCTGGAAAACTATAAACAAAGCCTTTGACTCCTTTCATGTCACAGTTCCACTGCCAAGCACAGGCAAGAGAACTACCAGCTCCTCTTCTGGTAACTTCTTGATGCCCTAAGTGGCCACCTAAAACACAGAGACTAGACAAGAATTAAGAGAATAAAAGAAGGTATTTATTTGAAGGGCCTTCAAAGGTACACCCTGGGCAGTCAAAGGCTACACCCAAGATGGACCCTGGGTCATGGGCTCTTCACACTTTTTTAAGTTTGGTTCATTTGCATATCAGGGTTATTTCTCCAATTATAACCTCAGATTCATGATGGAATTACCCCAAGTTTGCCCCCCTTTAGAGGCTTTGAGTTGACACATTTTGGGCCTGGTGCCCTTGGAGTGGAAGCCTGCAGAGGTTTGTTGTGTCTGACCAGCATGAGAGAACAGCAGCTCACAGGCCACAAGAAACTTCAGAGTTACACACCAGGCAGTGCAGGATTTGGAAAATATAAAAGTTAAAACCTAAGGCATCAGTCTCGGCACCTTAAAGTCAGATTAGGACCACCACAGCCATCGGAGTCCGAGGTGGAATGCTGGAGTTCCATCCCCTAGTTCCAGAGGAAAGAGCTTCTTCAGAGGAGCTGATACCTGAACTCCAGATAGTGGTTATTTTGCCACTAATTCAGCATTTATTTACATACTCACAATTTCTACCAAATAATTCTCCTGAGATATTTTTTCAATATTAGAAGATTAAAGTGACATTTAGTTTGTACATGCACATACAAATTTTAGTACCTTACACAGGAATTATTGTGACAAAGTAAGAAATAATATTTACTACTAGTTGAATACAACCAGGAAGCCATTTTATGATGCCACTTGGAAGTTTATCTGTTATTAGGCAAAGAAGCCATACTGTGAACTCAAAATCAACCTTTCCTCAGCCATTCTTCAGTTCCTAAAAGCACAGCACCTATGCATCCGTCACCTAATTATCTATTCAAGCAATGAAACACAGCTATCAATTGCAGAGCACATTAGATACGTAACTGGAGAGAACCAAAGCAAAAATAAAATTATCAGGACAGAGGTTATACCTCTAATATCTGGACTTGTACAAAATATAATGACAGGAAAAAATCCATATTTCCCAACTAGAGATGTTAAATGTTCAGATAAGTCTTGCTGTCAATAGTCATGATGGCAATGAAAAGAAGTGCAAAGATGACATTGAATCAGTGCAAAAAATATGTGCGTGATTGCATTTTTTAATTTATTTTCTTTTATTTTTGGGCTTTTCCTCACCTTTTTATATGAGAAATTTGAAGTACTAAATATCGAATCTATAACCCTCCTTCAGTACAGCCTGGAAAAGTGAATTAATTTGTTAGCAGTACATTTCTCAGTAATCATGGTGCTGTCATGAAATCATGCTTTCTAAATCCATTTTTAAAACCATGTTGCACTTCCCCACCTTCCTTTAGTCTTTTATGCAGCATTCTGGAGCAATAGCATTTATTTCTCTAGCTTTCTCATCTATATTCTCAAAGTCTCAGGAGGATATTACGCATTTCCCCTGGACAGTCAGACAGGGAATAACACTGCAAAAAGCAACATTTCTATGTGCATTTTTCTTACTGTAACACTCAAACAATATGAGCACATTGATATATGGTCAAATTTAACTTGCTGTTTAATATGCTAGAAGTCAGATGATTAATATCATAAGAAGGCGTATTACTTATTATTATGCAAATAGATACATCAGTAGTATCTAGATTACTATACAAAATTGACAGAAAATGCTCTGGTGCTCATTTTAAAAACATCATTATTTTGTATTCTTTGTAATTATGTAATTAGTAGTAGTAATTAGTAGGAAAATTCAGCACTTTGGTAAAGGGATGTAAAGCCACTCTTGTGGACACTGGGACTGTCATCCATTGGGCCAGGCTGGGACTGAAGAGCCTGGAGGGCTCACCAGGGTGCTGGTTTTCCAGAGCACTGCTTGTTGTGGCTGCTGCCTGTTGTGTCCTGCAATGCTGACGACACCCACCTGGCAGATCTGCCTTTCTTATCCAAACATTGACCAGAGACTCTCCAGAGCACCCCTTTTCTAGTCCATGAGATGCTGAGTGTGACAAGGGAAGATGCCAATTAGTCCTATGGATGAGGTTCTGCAGGGCTCCCATCAGAGTTCTTGGAGCTCCTCATCCTCTAGTCACCTCTCCAGGGACTGGGGGCCTCCTATTGGTTCCCTGACATATTCTTTAGCCTCAGCCAAGGTCTCATGCCTCAGGATGTGCTCACAGGGCATGTTTCCCTCCCACTGGCATGGGCTGAATGCCAATGAAAGTCCTCTGGGATATCTGGAGCTTAGCCAACCTTTTTATCGAGATCACATTGCTTTGCAGTCCATGGGTGGCATTCACTTCCTTCATGGGAGCTGAGGACAGGAGATGACCTTGTTTGGAAACCAACCTGTTTCTCTCCATGTAAAGCTTTGACCTTTGCCTTCTCCCACGCGATATTGCCACTGTCATGTTATACCTGTCCTACAGTCTCCGATTTCTCTCTCGCAGCTGCTGCTACAGTGACACAGTACTAAAGAAACCATCACCATTTACATCCCTAGTTTCTGCACCACCACCACAAAGTGCAATTGCACAGCTGATAAAGAAGCTGAAATTAAGGTCAAGATCTCCAATTTCTTGAGGTAGAGTCCTTCCAAAAGTTACCAAAAGAGGACCAGTGGAAATTCTCCTCGTGAGCAGAGAGTGAGATCAGGCATACTTCAGTGGGCAGAAAAGAAATCCTGGTGGGATTGTGGGGGTATGGGTCTTGTCAAGATATAGATAAACAGAGCGAGAAAGCACTGATCAACCCACAAAGGCAGGATTTGAGTGTAGGTGTTTAGAACATCTTTTTTATGTTTGATAAAATGCACTGGTTATAAACTAATATATCCACCAGTATTAGACCCCTGCAAAGCCACAATGAATGGTGACTGTTGACTTTTGGCAGTAAGGGAGAGTCATAATTAGGAAGTCAGGCTTTCCATTATGAGTTCAGAATTGCAATCTATGCTTTAAATTAACCCTAAATAAACCTTTGACTTATCACTATGTGACTTACAGGATTTGGAAATTAAAATACATTTTCAAATAGTTTCTTAGTTAAAGCATATGTAAAAATAGAGAAAGTCCAGGCTCTGCACTCCGCAGGTGTCGAGATACTTCATGAAGCAAATATGAATATTAATTCCAAATCTAAGAGTAGTATATTTCTAACACAAGCATCTGACCTAAAATGGGCAGCCTTCACATACTAGATCCCACTACTTTATTCCTTAAGCATATCACTTTTCTTTGGAATAAGATTAAAAATCTTGCAAAGGTTTAGTCCTATAGTTAAAATGCAAACATACATATATAAAACTGCAGAGTTTCTAAATATTACAGTTTAAGATCCTATCAACTTTAAGAATTTCATGCCTAGGGTCAAATAATAAAAATAATAAGTAAAAAACCAACCAAACAAAAACCTCAAAGAAAAAACACACGCACACCCTACCACCACCCCCTTCAAGAAAAAGAAACCCCAAACCCAAAATATTTGCCTATGCAAAACTTCTTGCATCAGCATCTAAGAACTTGGCTGAAATCACTACAAGTTTAGTTCATCACTTCTTTCAGTTCTACTTTGTTCCTCTTGTGCCATTGCTTTTCTAAAACTGTATAACTTTGTATATGTACCATTTTTTTTCTGAACCTCTTTTTTTCTCATGTACCAAATACTGTATTCACCCCTATTTCTCTTTTGCCAACCCCTTGATGACTGCATTCCATCTTCTCTTTTCCTCTTACTATAACCTAAAGCCTGAGCTCAACTGATGTTAATGTCTTCAAATTCATACTAGTTTTCCCCTTAATCTCTCATTTCTCCTTTGATTTTTTTAATGAAATGTTACGGAAGCATTTTAATGGAGTTCAAGAGCTCAGGCTAATGAGCAGTTATGAACAATTCATAACTACTCTTCCTGAAGACAAACCATAAAAATAGGTTTTCATCAGATTTTCAGTGTTGCGAGTGCCTGAGGATAGCAAAGGACAGTGGGGACATCTATAAAGGGAATTAAATGTATTCCCTATTATTATAATGTTTTTGCCTACTAATTAAATTCTCCCAGGAATAAAGATCTTCCAAAACCATTGCACCTTAAACTCTTCCATACATTGTGTAAGCATGATTCACCTGAGAACCACAAACTGCTTCCTGTGCGTGCCAACACACCCTTGTACACTCATATACTTATTGTGGACTTTATTGTCTATTGGGAGCAAAATCTAGTCTTAAAGAGCTGAGAACAACCTTTAGAAAAAGATTAAAGCAAGAAGTCAGGATCCAGATTTCTATACAGCCTACTTACAATACAAAACAGTGATCCTCTAAAGTTTCTTATATGAAACAGAGTTGGTTCCTACACTAAATTCATTTTTAAAAATGAAAATCAATCAAAACAAAATCCATTTAAAAAGATACCATTTTCTACTCTCTGGATTGCTTTGCTTTTTATGTATTTGTCCTGAGGTGACTGTATGATACAGTATTCAATATTTCTGACAACATTTAAACCCTAACAATTTTGAGTACATTAAAAAGTTCACATAGTTAGTTTTCTCAGTATGGAATGTCAGCTGAGTTACATAACAAAATGCAATGGCAGAGAGGGATTTGTAAGAAAAAAAGAAAATTTATAAAATGCTGAAGTAAGCATTGTCCTTTAAATACTGTTTATCAGTATACCAGTGTCAGATTACGGTCCAAGTAGATGCAATTCCCATCTCCTGTTTCCTGCAAAATGAATTATAGTGTTGGATCTTTCCTAGATTAATACACGAAAGAGCTCCTTTTAACTGAGCAGAATTTAGCCTTGGATAAAAGGGTTGTACTGTCTTCTTAATTAGCCATTTCTTGAAAGCAATAAGCATAGATAACATTCAATCAGCCTTATGTCTCAAAAAAATTATTGAAACTGCAATTATGCTAGAGAACAAAAGCATTTTTATTAAATACAAATCGGTTGAATATTATCAATAATGAGTCTTCCATCTCCATTAAACTCTTCATGCTATCACAAACACAGGTGTGAGTACTTTCCCATTCATATTCCCTTTCATTACCGATATTACATTTTTCATTATATGAAACAGCAAAGAAAAGGCTTTATGGGTGGAGGGCAAAGTCAGTCACCATCTTTTCATTCGAGTGAAGTGATGAGAAAAGAAAGACTATTTATCTTAATTAATGTTCATCTGAATCAAATTTCTGCCTCCTGAAAGTAATGCAAAGATTCTCCAACCTGAAGAGAAACTTCTTTGTTTTGTTAAAGGATACAAGCAAGCGATAGGAGACAGTTATATATTTTATTAGCCATATGATCCTTGACATGCAGTGCTTAGACTCAGCAAATACTGAAAAGAAAAAAAAAAAAGATGCCAAACAAACAACAAACAAGGGACAATGAAAATGGCGTATTGATACTCTAGCAGTTCCGGACCTAATCCCAAAGTGAGAGATTAAGACAGGTAGATAAAGCAAAGCAGAAGAATACATATGGCCATTCTGAAAGCAAGTGAAGTATCTGCACTTAGCAATAAACAGAAAGGATTTTGATTCAGTGGAGACTTTGGAAGGTATCTGGCCCAGATCTGTCCTTACTCAGCCATCTAAGAGCTCTCACAGACAGAGAGAGGCATATATGGGAACTGGGGGGAAGTAAGGAGACCTGGGTCACAGACTTGATCACTCCTGCAACCACCTCCTGGCTGATGACCAAGCTGAAGTCAAAAAACAGCTTTCACTTGGAGAACTCTCCACAGAAAATTCTGTTTCTGGAATACTCAGTTTTTTGAAACGGAAAATGTTGCAATGGTCATGATTTCCCTACCTTCTTAAGATCCAAGTAATTTCCAGTGATGTTTTTATAACAAAAAAACCCTGAGGTTTTCTTCAAGTTCTTTCCTTCTTCTGGCTCTTTCTGATAGACCATTGTGGGGAGAAAACCTCAATTTTCCTCACTGGAATCTGACGATTTTAGTTCTGTCCTAGGACACCAGAGAGCAGTCAGTGCTCTTGTTCCAAAAATGGCTGAAGCAGGGAATTTCTGACTTTCCCATGTTTCATGCTTTTTTGCATGACTTTGAAGGCAATCAATTACAAACTACTTCTCTGTTTCTCTAGAAGTGCTCAAAGTACCTAAAATCCTTCCTCTACAATACTTTGTTTTAAAAAAGCAAAACGTCAGGTCAAACAGAGCCTTGCATCTTGGTATCTTCAGAAATCTTTTGGGACAAGCTGGAGCCTGGCTTTTGTGTTTTACCACATTATTGCGTACCATTTGTGATCTTCAGTCGAGCCACAGCAGATTAAACTTGTCAATTAGTCGGACCCCTCACCTGCCACTTTAGAACAGTAGGCTTAAGAAACTCACCATTAAAATATATCGTTAAATGAGTATCTGTAATCTCTATTGTAAAAGAACAAGAAAACAAGTTCTTCAGCACTCTGTTCTTTTCTGTAATGGGCAGGAAACTAGTAGCAACAGGCTCAGAATATTACATACAATCTGTAGAATTATTTTACGTTCATTTTGGCTTAAGTTCAAGTTGTTTCTTCTTACTATTGCCTCAGTTGCATATCTTCATCACATGCATTCAAGCTGTTCTAGTATCAATACCTCTGTAGCCCTTTAATATCCAGCAATATTCATATTCTCTTGTAGTCTTTAAGCTCTGTTAATTGGCTATTTTATTCAGGCTCATGCTTTTAGTATAGATGTTTAGAGTTGCAGCCCAGAGAGAGCATTCTGGAATACAATTATACCTTTCTCATTGTGATTTTTTGCCTTCTGTTACAACAGCAACCATGCAGACAGATCAAAATGAAGTTAGGTACTCATGCCAATGTGTGAAATCATATGCAGGAGTCCTAGGTGTGACCAAAATTACCTTTTGATAGTTGTTGACTTCTTTCTCCTTTACCACCAGTTGAAAGAACTCGTCGCATTGTGCATTCCAGCTTCCCACATCACAGTAAGGCTGATTGTGAAATGAATATTGTAAATGAAATATTTATTTATGGTACTTCAGTAACCTTAAGAAATTCTGAATTAACATGATAACTAACTACTGTGAAGCAGCATCTGAGCTTTTTGGCAGTCCCTGAATGGCAAAGTACCATACTTTATGAATCATACTGTGTATTATACTAAAGCAGAGCAGTTTCTTTATTATAGTCTGAAAAACAAGCGACAAGAGGTTCAAATTCACTCTGCTGCTGGGCTTTGTTATCTCACAACAGAGATAACAAGCAGTAAGTTTAAACATAGCCTTTAAGTATGATGTTTTAAAAGCATAAATATTTTCCATTAATTTGTCTGTGAGATTCCACTTTTCTCTCCAGGTTCCAAAAAAGGAAAAATAAAAAAAAAATCAATATGAAGACTGTGCCAAGAAAGAATGAGAAGAGATCTCAAGAAAATAGGAACCTCTTCCCTCCAATGATTTCAGAGGGAGAGGACAAGCTGGAATCGAAGTGCCAAGGAATGTGATCATTTCACCAGGAAAAGGACATTTTTCATTATAAAGTTTCTGATGTGCTGCATATCACAGTGCTTAAAATTCAAAGCAGCTCAGACTGTATTCCATCCAATGTACTTGTTGGTTGTATTTCTTGGGTATGTAATTTACTTGACAGGAAGAGTTTAAATGCTTTAAAATAAACCATTGTACCCAGAACAGATGCAGTGTAGTAAGAGAGCTTTAAGTTTTATTGGGCTTTTAAATGCAACCAATTTGCTAGGGTGAAATCTTTAGAAATGAACCCTAAAACCTGTAAGTAGAAGAATCCATTTGCATTGCCTTTTTTTCCCCTCACTGAACCACTCAAATCTTTTCCATTATTCATATGCAAAGGCTCCTGTAGCTTATTATCTGTACGGTAGAAGACGTGGCCTGCCACTGTGACTGCAGCACCTATGGCTAATCTAACTCTGGGGTGAGCACTGATGAAAACCACAGTCAGCAAAAGATTCTGCTGAAGACATCAAAAGAGATTAAAACATTACACTGCCTTTTTATACCTGCCTATCCCATCCTCTATTTCTTCTTATACATTAGGTAATCGAAAGTGTTTTGTGTTATGTTTGTTTGCTGTTGTTTTGATTTTTATTTCACAAGTACTTTGGAAGACACAGAGTTATATCTAAAGTCTGTGAGGAAGGTTGCCTCACTAAAACAAAAGTTGTATAAATACATTCTTAAAATAAAAATTCGCACCATTCAAACATGAGTTTGATTCTTCTAATTCAGAAAAACACCCTAAAATTTTGTTCCAAAAGCACTACCAATCTACTATTCTCACATTGAAAATGGCACATCCCATTCCATATTTCAAATATTCCAACAGGATAAGTTATGTGAAACAGCTGATGATTAAAATAAACATATTATAGTGTATTAATTCTGAAACTGCAAAGGACAAATAAAAAGTGAAAATACAGTCAGGGTGATTAAATAAAAAATTTCCATGACTATTTTATTATCTCACAACAGACATACACAAGCAATAAGGTTAAACACCATCCTGGTTAAGTGGCCTAATTTTGGATACCAGCTGGACAAAAAGATAGCAGTATCAATGAAATCTTAGATTTCTCTAACATATAATTCATGCTCTAAACTGTTTCCTTCTCTTTCTTGACTTGCTGAGAAAGGCTTTGTAAATTGTTTCCTGTTTGCATTTCGGTTGAGTTGACAATGATTGTTAAGGTGGTGTATTTCTCTTCTACTGATTGAGAGCTTCTATTGATTAAGCAACCACTCAATTTTATTGCTAGATGAAGTTGTGGGGTTTTGCATGAGGTTTTTTAAAATCTTAGAATCTTGATACTTATAGACAACCTTTCTTGAAAGGCTATGTAAGGTCTAAAATCCTAAACAGAAATAACGTGAAGCAAATCAATATTTTCAAGTACCAAGTAATAACTTATGAAGGAAAAGTCAGCTATTAATTTGTAACACAAACAAGTGGAAAACATAGAAATGAGCAAACAAAACAGATTATGCGCAAAGGTTTTTGGCCTCTTGTGGGCAAGCCTCTGGACTGAAATAAAAGACCTCAAAGGTAGACTGTGAGTGGAGAAGGTGAACGTGTTGGCCAGTTCCCAACCCTCATTCAAATGAGGCTGGCAGCCTCTGCAAAAATCTCTAGTATTTTATGGAAACACTGATGTAGACCAACTCTAACATTTCACTGCAGTGGTCACAGCACAAGTACACAGTTTCATGAATATACTGAAAATATTGAGAAGAAATCTTTACATGAGAAGAAAGAGATGACATTTTAAACTAATAAAGTTTTACTGCAAAGTAATTATCTTAATACCGAGGCATTTTCTTGTAAATGTACTTTCTCATGTAAAAAGTTGTCAGACCTATTATGAACTCTAGTTTTAAGTCAGATGAATTAAGTATTCTTTGCCAAGCAAACAGCCCTTCTACTCACAAGCTGTGAAAATCATTGAGAAACGAGTAAGAAAGGGCACTGTTTTCTGGCAGATATCTACAATTTAAGCACAGACATAATCCAAACTGTTAGTATAATCTCCCTGTCCTTGCCTCCAGAATAGGCCAAAGCAACACGAAAGTGACAACACCCTGCAACTTGCTGCTTAGGTCTAAGAATGGCAACTTGTATACAAATATATGCTAGGTAATCAAGGCAAAAAGCCCTCAAGATGGAACAGAAAACTCTGCTAGCAAGCAAAGACATGTGCATGTAATGGGGGGGAGTCACAATGCTTAAAATGGTAGGATTTATGCTGGCCACATAAGACACAGCATATACGGCCAAGGATAGCAGTCAGAAAGAAATGAGCATAAGACACCACTTTCATGTACAGAAAGGGATGACCAGTTTTAATGGAAAAATAAATATACTGAATTTGAAGAACCTGTTTCCCTTGGATTCCATAGACTTTAGATCAAGACCAGATAAAGGAAAATGAAGATCTTTTGTGAGAGGAAGAAACTACAGTTATCTTACTGGATTTATCTGTGCAACACAGGTCTGGATTAATTGCCCCCAGTAGTACTTATGATTTGGGTTGGGGTTTTTTTGCTAAAAAAAGATGTTCAAAAAAGCTTTTAATTATTCAGCAAGTTCTAGTGTAAACATTAATCTGTAGAATTTAAAACAGGAATTGATATATTCTCTAAGAAAATAAAATCAAGGAAATGTCTCCATCCATATTGTGGAATAATGTACCATTTCCAGCAACATCCTGTGAAAGCCAGAATTCCTTATCCTAGTGGAACAGCTTTCTGGTGTCCTCTCTGAAGTTAGTAAACACATCAGCATACAGAAACGAACTCCTTATTTCCAGTTAAGCTTCCAAAATCCTGTATGAAGTTTAATCCTCTCAACTCATAATCGTACAGGCCATAAAGCCTAATACATGCTCTATTAGGAGCTCATACTTCTTTTGCTGATCCAGTCCAGCAAGTCTTTCTTGTGCTAAGAAGGTGCAAATGTGCTATATGTGGTACCTTGCACTTCTCCTTGGCTTGCCTCACATATCACTGCCTGAAGAACTCTACAATTCCTTAGTAACCACAAGACATTGCCACCCATTCTTTTCCTTCTCTCATGTTACCTTCCATCAGTGACTTAATAAAAGACATGTTCAGACCCCAATGTTTAAAACTAGTTATGGGTACAGAAAAATCTGCTGCTTCTTAGAAAAGCACTTGAAAAGGATGCTTTAGTGAAATCAATATTGCTTTACAGGAGACATAAGAAACCTGAAAATTATCACATCCCAGTCTCCAAACAGAAATAGATGAAGACCTGTTACTTATTTTTTTTTGGTCAGCAATGGTAGTCTGCGAGAGCTAAGATATGCATCATTCACCTAATGGAAAAGGAGTTACAACATGTGCCCAAGAGTATTTTCCAAACTCTTCTGTCCTTCTCCTTCCCTCAACATGTCCCCACACCTCACTTCAAGAGAGAAAGGCATTGGTTTGTGCCATATAAGATAGAGAGCAAAGTGTACCACCCATCTTAAAATAAATCTAATGATCCTGTAATATGTTTTTCTTTCCTTCTGATGTCTTCCTCTCTAGGGTCAAGCACAGTCCAAAAAACCCCAAAACACTTCAAAAAAGGAGTTAGAGAGTTTGCTCTTTCACAGTTCATCAAACCAATCAAGAACTGAAGATCATGTACCTGTGATTGAAAATAAGATTTTAACAAGCAGGGAAATGAATAATTCATTTTCAATGTGATCTTTGGACTGGAGTCCCCTGGTTCTTCTCAAATTCACTACTTCAGAAGAATTACTCTGAAGAGATTTCACATGACACAAAGATTCCTTTGCACTTGTCAGAGAGTCAAGGTGGCCTCCCATCAACAATATGGCTTCAGGATGATTTTCTTTCTCCTTTTCCGAGTCCATTTCCCTCTTCTGAATACTGATTAGGACCAGTATCTGCTGTGTTCCTGTGACTTTTAGCAGAATCAAAAAAATTCAACTTTGTGAAGACAGTGACTGGAAACTGTTTGAGGCAGGAGTGTGTGAGCTCTCTGAGACTGAAGGGATTTTCTACTTCCTCACACTCATTTTCACTGCACTGTCCCTCAAAACTGGTAGGAGTAAAATGCATTTCCACCCTTCCCTGAAACATTTTGTATACGCCGCAACAGCTGACAAGAACAACAAGATATTGATTTTCTTATTATAAATCTCTTTTCTTATCATTGCAATATAAGTGGAAATCAAAGTCAAAATAATATATCATGGAGGGTAAATTATACATATGAAATTAAATACTTTTTAAAAGTGAAGTTCTTGGACATCAAGACATAGTGACATTGCAAAATATGCCCTTGACATGTTTCTGCATAGCTCCTGCGTGAGCATCAGTTGCTGTTTTCCAAAGGAAATATACTTCGGCAAGTATTTCTTCTGCTGACTTTAAAAAGATATATCTGATTTTCAGAACAGTAACAAGGTCTTCTAGAAACCCAGAATTACTTGTTTTCTTATCAAGTGTGCAATGTTTTGTGCTAATCACTATCAGAATGATGATATTTAGAACAGGCTGTATTGCCTATATCTTCTGTTTAGGACAACAGCAAGATTTGGGGTCAGAAGACCTGGAGGAAAGGCAGGCTTTTCCTTTGTGTACAAAAGCTTTCCAATATTCCCACCATATGGCCCAACACAAGGAGGAAAGGAACACAGATTTTTGGGGTTTTTTTTTGCCCTGGGCACTGATTTAAGGGATTTACATAGCATAGCAAAGGAAATCCACGGCAGAAAAGATTTACCTAAGACATCACCCCTCTCTCCTGGAACAAGCATTTACTTTTCTTTAAAACTGGAAATGATCTTAAATTTTGGGAACAGTGAGTTCACAGAAATCAAAAGGGAGATGACTCTATGTTTAATAGGCATTAGAATATCTGACTGGGGAAAGAATCAAGAATGCTTCTGTAGAACAGGCATCTTCCTTCGTTATTAAGATTTTGTTAGTATCAGAGGGAGCTTACCCCAAAAAGCTAGCTACTGAAAGGGAATAAAAACTAGTAAGGCTTAAAAGACCAAGTTTCATTGATATTTTTACATATTAGGCAGGATTTCAAAATAATTTTGATTATTAAGTGAGTACAATCCCACACTACAGCAAGATGGAATCCACATTAGTTGAACCTTTTAAGGATAGCTTGGAGCAAATAACACTATAAACAAAAATACCTGTGCTCCTACACGCATTTCATATAAGACCTTGAAATGAAAACAGCTAAGAGACCATAAGAGCCGGCATTCTTTATACTGAAAATCTGTATAAATTGATAGCACAGCTTAATACAAAGCTGAATGTTACCAGAAATGAAGTAAGATCAGGTTCACTCTACAAGTATAAAATTAAGCATAAATATTTTCAGAGATTTTCAATTCTCTCAACAGAAGAGAAACTTCATTTCTAATATAGTCAAATTATTGCAAGTTATCTTACTAAAGTGATATTCGTACAGGCAATCACTTCTACCTCAAACTCTAATGGTATTTAGGATTAGCAATATGATATTGAATTCAAAATATCCTTCACTCTGATCACTTCTATCCTTTTCCATATTTATATAAAGAGGAGAAGACAACAATTAGGGAGGGCACAGAGAAAGTGGGCTATTATTTCTAGGTCTCCAAAGGACTATCAAGAAGTTTAATTTTGCTATTTCTTTTCTGCACAAAATAAACACTCCCCTCTATCCCTAACAGACAATTCTGCAGTGTCAGCAGTGAAGTAAGAAGCAGGATCTCTTGGTTCTCCTTCAATCAGTCTGT
>VZTA01007437.1:0-13970 GCA_013398855.1 Mohoua ochrocephala | reverse complement strand
CGGGGAGGGGTCCCGGCGCCGGGCTGGGAGCGGGGCCTGGTACTCGGTGGGCGCTGGGGTCCCGCCTGTCCCGGCGCAGCCACGGCACCGGGCGGGGAAGGGAGCTGGGAAGAAGGGAGAACGACCGGGTTACAGAATCACAGCATGGGTCAGGTTGGAAGGGACCACAGTGGGTCTTCTGGTCCAACCTCCTGCTCAAGCAGGGTCGTCCGAGAGCACATTGCACAAGATTATGCCCAGGATGTTCTTGAATGTCCCCGGTGAGGGAGACTCCACACCCTCTCCGGACAATCTGTTCCAGTGATTAGTCACCTCACAGTAAAGAAGTTCTTTCTCATGTTCAGGTAGAATTTCCTATGCATCAGTTTCTGGCTATTGCCTCTTGTCCTGACGCTTGGCACCTCCGGGAAGAGCCTGGCTTCATCCTCTTCAGACCTTCAGATACTTACGGGCATTACCCACAATATTTACAGCGTCATGGCGACAAGAGGCCGGTGCACAATGCATAAAATGGATGGTTTTTGTCGCAAGACCCAGATGTGCAGTTCCTCGCTGCAGGATATTCTGGATGCTAGAAGCTTTTATGAGTTCACAAGGAGACTGAAAGGGTTAACACAAATGCACAGAGACTTGTGAAATACACAGGAACTCTCTGTAGTGCTCGTGAAGATACAGAAACTAAAAGTTGATAGCGTAATTCATTAACAAGCTGGAAAGTGATCAAAGACTAGATGTATTGCCAGCAGCAGATTGTCTTCAGATTTGCATTTAAGCCATTCTTAAAGTCTACCAGACCTCAGCTATAATTCTTCTTCAAAAGCTATTGTCTGTGCTTAGCTTAAGCTCACACCGTGGGACAATGTTCAGTGCTAGCTGAAGTTTTTTATCCACACTCGTATCCCTGTGGACAAATATGCGCTGTATTTCTCTTGTTCATGGATGTGTATTTCTAAAAGGTACATTGCATGCCTTTTGTCTTCCATTCTGCCTTAAAAGAACCGTGTGGGTGTAGTAGGGCAAGTAAAAAGTAAGAAACCATCACAACATGTGTGCTGGTGGTGATTAGTGGGAGAAACAGACTCTAAAAGGAACTTGATGTGATGTGTGCGCTGGCAACTGGAATGCTGTACTGTCACATTTAAAAAAAAAAAAGTTGGGAATTGTTTTAAGCAATTTGAAATGGGCATAACGTTTTGCTGAATTAGACTGGTGATAATTTTTCACTGGGGTGAACTATTCTGTAATGCACAAGATAAAAAGTATGTGGATTTTGTCCATAAAAATGTGCTGGAAATGAACTTTGAAGGCAGTTGACAAAATGCAAAAGCAAACCTGTGCATTCTAGCACTGGTCAGAAGGAGGGAAATGCATCTTGTGAGACAACTGTTGTTACTAAAACCCAAAGAAAATGTGGGAACACTTGTTTCCGTTTTGTCACTTGATTCTTGAACGTTTGCAATGTGTCATTTTGCCACGGGGTGTCCCTAAAAACCTACTGTGAGCTGTTGCACTCTGTGTTTTTCTAGTCAAAAACTATTTTCATAGTTAGACCCATGATTTGCTAAAAAATATAAAGTGTGCAGAATACTAGGTGGACAGATAAAAATGTCATGGCTCTGTTTCTGATAAGCTGAAGGATGAAATACACATGCAACAATAAATGCTTTCCTATTGCTGAAGACAAATCCAGCAAGATAATTAGAAATATTCTGACGATAAGCAAAAAGTATGGATTTGTGAATGCACAGCATGATTTATTTATCTCTTCTGGATTGGACGTTTAATAAAACTTTTGTGTCCCAACTACTATTGTATAAATCACATACCTGTAAAATACAGCAGTTATTATTTTCACTTTTGAAAACAATCCTATGTATTAATTTAATTTCTTCTTTGACCAACAAAGCATTGTTTGGTATAAAAAAAAGCAATGCAACTGCTCTGCACAACATTAACCAGCATTAAGATATAAAAGATAACTCGTCATATGTCCCTTAGAGGATACCTTAGACATACCAGAACAAAACCAATTTAAAATGTGTAATTTCACTCCTAAAATGAATTTTTATGCACAATAATTTTGTTAAAGTTATGAAAACATGAAATGCCCTTTTCACATCTCTTTTGGAGATAAACATGATAATGCAGAGTCTCCTCTTCCACCATGCCGAAATCTGAAAGAAAGATTTACAAGAAATCCAGGATGGGGAGAGGGAAAAGAAAAAGACTTGTTCTCTCTTGCTCTGTTTCTGGAAGTTAAAATCTTCCAATTTCTCTTCTGGCTTTCGGTGGGGATTGTATTTCAGAGGTACTATTCACTCCTAATGTCTGAAAAGGCGAGCGGTATCCATGAGTGCTTAATAGTGGCTGCTTGCCAAAAAACCCCGTTATTCACCCTGCACTGTCTCCAGAATATAAAACCTGTGCTAGTGGCTAGCAGGGAAGAGAGGACATTTTGTCTGGTTTCTCAGCTTGACTTTGGTACTACCTAAAGCAGCCTCTTTCAAAGGCTGTTTGTATCCTTGCCATGAGCAGGCAGTAGGAGTCACAGGGTTCACATGGTCTCCTTACCCTTTTTGCATCATTTTCTTCAAAGGCACCAGTCTGCTTGTCCCTGTCTGTGCTGTTCCAAGAAGAAGATATGTGCAGCCAGGGGTACTGTAAATAACAACTCCTATCTTGGGATATAAGAAAACATAACAAGTAATTTCTCTCAAATGATTTTGTTGGTGGAATAAAGAAAAGCATAATTAGCCTCATAATACTTTGATGTTTTAACTTCACAGTGTTTGTAAACCAGTACTATGTTAGTCCTGGCATTAAAAATCAGGAATGAGTTCAGACTGGGGTTTATCCTATGTGCAAAGCTAATGTTTGACACTGTCCAGAAACTATTGCTAAGGGTACTATTTATTCTGAATGACACAACTGGCACATAGTCTTACAAATAGATACATAAATTAGATGGGCTTTGGATAGAAGATAGGGTTTAATTAAAGGAAGCTGTTTTCACAAGATTAACTCAGTCTTATTTAACACTTGTTTTGTTCTTGTCAGGCCAGAGAGATTGTGTGGCAATTGCTGAAGTTCTCATCTGTAAAAGTGTCTCCTTGGATATCAGTTTCTGGAAGAGATGAACCTAATTAGAGTAGCGGTGTTCAGCTGAGCTCCCTGAGTTCACTGTCAGTCCCGCCCGATCAGCTGTGGCAGTTTCAGAATGCCCATCTCTCTCCTGGGGCTGGACTGACGAGACTTGGCTGCTTGGCTTTGTCTCTGAAATCTTCTGACCTGTAAGCATTGCTCATGCTGCCTTTCCCTGCCTTTTGCTGAGGCTTTTGCATTAATCACAGGCAAGGCCTGTGCTCCATGTGGAGGAGGTTTGGGTTAAAGGTGCTTTAAAATAATTTTTTAAAAGAATTTCACTCAAAACAGCAATGGGCGGTGTCTGAGTGTGCCAATTTATGATCCAGACCCCTGTTTCCATCCCCAAATAACTATGAAGAATTTAACTATTATTTGAGGAAGCAATCTTTTTATCTGTCAAGGTGTGGAGAGAGTGTTGTGTCACTTGAAGAGAAGCTTGGCTTAACTACCTCCCCCAACAAAAAAGCTCTTCAAAAAGATGTAGCAGCAACCAGTCACTCAGTATTCATTTGTACTTAAACCCAAAAAGAAATATGAGCACCTTTCCTTGACTTTAGTAATGTTTATTGAGAAAGTGTGCTCTACGTCATAAAACTGATACTGAAAGTTGAATTTTCATAGATAAAGAGTTATTCAAAAACCTCCCAAGATGAAAACAAGTAGAGAAATAATTAAAATTTCTATGAAAGCAGTAGTCATAAATATTTATATCAGAATTAATGGGAAAAGAGGTTTACTGATAATTTTGTACAAGATTTTACAATGCATCTTTTAAAAAATTATTTTGAGGAATATTTCTAACCTCTCATTTTGTTTTGCCTATAGAATTTCGGTCATATACACCTGTAGGGTCAACAGATATTATGATCATCTTGGAAGGCAAGAGTAAAGAAAATAAAAGTGCAGAGACTGCATGCTTGCTAGAGAGCTGTTTAAGTAAGCTGTTGTGCTGGTACTGGGCCAGAAGTCAGAATATCCGTCACAAGTGCTTGGCTTCTGTCCTACAGAACTCCCAGCTCAAGGAAATCAGAGTCATAGAATAGTTTGGTTTGGAAGGGACCTTAAAGACCACCTAGTTCCAACTCCCCTTTCATGGGCAGGGACACCTTCCACTAGACCAGGTTGCTCAGAACTCCATCCAGCCTGATGTTGAACACCTCCAGGTGTGAGGACTCCACAGCTTTTTTAGGCAACCTGTTCCAGTGCCTCATCACCCTCCTAAGAAGAAGTGAATTCTTCTTGAAAATAAATAATTCCTCCCTATTATCTAATTTAAACCTTCCCTCCTTCATCTTAAGGTCATTCCCTCTTGTCCTATCACTACATGCTCTTGTGAAAAGCCCCTCTCCAGCCTTCTTGTAAGCTCCCTTTGGGTACTGGAAAGGCTCCGTGGAGCCTTCTCTTCTCCAGGCTGAACAACCCCAGCTCTCTCAGCCTGTCNGGAGAGGTGCTCGAGCCCTCTGATCAGCTTAGTGGCCCTCCTCTGGACTTGTTCCAAAAGGTCAAGGTCTTTCTTGACCTGGGGGCTGCAGAGCTGGATGCAGCACTCCAGGTGGGGTCTCACGAGGGCAGAGTAGAGAGGGAGAATCACCTCCTTCGCCCTGCTGGGCACGCCTCTTGCTGCAGCCCGGGATGTGGTTGGCCTTCTGGCCTTCAAGGGCACATTGCCAGCTCAGGTTGAACTTCTTGTTCATCAGCCCCCCTAAGTCCTTCTCCCCAGGGCTGCTCTCCATCCATTCTCCTCCCAGCTTGTGTCCCTGTCACTGACAGATGTTAAACAGCACCAGCCCAATATCAGCCCCTGAAGAACACCACTGGTCTCCACCTGGACGTTGAATCTTTAGCCAGTTTGAGTGCATCCACGGAATGGTCCGTCTGGGAAGTCCGTGTCTCTCCTGATTAGAGACAAGGACGTTTTGCGGACAGTGACAAATGCCTTGCCCAAGCCCAGGTGGATGACAGCAATTGCTTTTCCCTCCCAACTTACTTTACACCACTGCTGTAACCCCCTTGTAGAAGGCCACCAAATTTGTCAGGCATGATTAGCCATGGTGAAATTGTGTTGACTGCCACTAATTACCTCGTTGTTTTCCATGTGCCATCGTACAGTTTCCAGGGAGATCTGCTCCATGACCTTGACAGATACTGAGGCAAGAGTTACTGGCCTGTATTTCCCTGGGTCTTCCATATTTCTTTTCAAATCAGTGGGAACTTCACCAAATTGCCAGAGCTTCTCAAATGTGATGGATAGGGGCTTAGCTGCTTCATCCACCAGTTCCCTCGGGAATGTGCCCAGCCTGGAGGAACAGGTAATACTGTGACAATGTAGTGGTTATATGGACAGCTTTTCCTTTGGGGGAGCGCTGGAGTCGGGGTTTCGAACAGCTCTTCCCAACCATCCGGAATAACCAGATACTTGGAAGAGGACGAACCACCTCCCGGCTTGGCAGGCGGAGAGGGGCGTTTGGGAGGGCGCGGCAGCTCGCCGGTCACCGCCAGGCTCCTAGGGAGCGCGGCGGGACGGATGGAGGGAAGGAAGGAGAGAGGAAAGGAGGCGGGTGTTGGGGCGGCAGCGGTGATGCCCAGGGCGGCAGCAGACGCCGGTGCTCCCCCGGGTCCCGGGAGTGGCCATGAGCGGCTCCCCAAGGCTCCGGAGTGGGAGAGCGGAGAGTCGCGCCAAGGTAGCGAGCGGCGGGACTCGGCTCAGCGCCCCGGCCGGCGGGGTGTGCGGGGGGCCGGGATGTGCGGGGGGCCCGGGGTGTGCGGGTGCTGCTGGTGCTGTGGGGAGCAAGGAGGAAAAGAACATCCCAAGTGGTTCATCACTGAACTACTTGGGAACGCGAAAACATTTTTGGGGCTTAATCAGTCCAAAACGTTTGCTAACTCTGAGTGCTCCTGGTCCGGCCACAAGGGCTGAGGCAGGTGTCTCCAGTGCTGCATGAAGCCGAGAGCGAAGTCCTGATGGGAAGCTGAATCCCAGTTGCGATGGGGTTGTGTTATTGCGATTTAGAGGATGGTGGTGAAATGTGTCACGGCAGTAAATTCTTACCACTTTATGGCAAGTGTAGTATAAGTACATATTTTAGGATATATAATATTATTGTGTTTTCCAAACAGCGCTCTTTCACTAGATGGTAAAAACAGTATTGTGAGTGAGCAAATGCTGTGTGTAAATTCCATGTGTAGATTTGGGTCCTCAGTGAGGTACTGAAGGTGCCAATTGCTTGATTGCTCCGATCTGTTCCCTTCCCTTGGGCTAGGGCAATGCATGTAACTGCAGAACCTGAGAGTGCCTCTTTCAGAGAGAACAGAATATTAGGATGGGATTCACCTGATATAATTGATATGTCAACAGTGATGATGATTGTAATAGACATCTAGGCTTTATCATCAGATGTACTCCTAGGACATGATTAATTTTAGTATGAATGCAAAAAATTGATTGCAGGAATCACTTTCTAGAAATGACTCTTTGTAGAGACCCAAAATTAAATTAGTTTACTCTTAAACAAATGGGATTTGATGTGCAGTTTTGAATTTCAGAATTGCAGTTTGTCTTCAGAATCCATTTTAGGCCCCTACATGACTTTCTGGATTTCAACAATACTTACTTGCACATTACTTTATTTCCATTGCAAAAATTCACATTTCATGGACCTTAAACAAACGTGGTGGCCTACTTTCTTTCATATTTAAAAATTCATGAGATATTCTTAATTGTCCTCCTTAGTTTTGAACAGATATATTTCAAGTTAATTAACATTTAGCTTTTATGTCCTTCTCTTCCTTGTTAGATCCATATTAGAAGGACATTCAGACGTATTCTGCAGTATAACAAAAAAGAGAAAATACAGGCATTTGGAAGTTACTTTAAAGTATTATATGGATATTTATTTTAATTAGATATCTGGTTCATCTTCATTTTGTATATTTATCCATTTTACATTGAAGTATCAATAATAACAAAAGTTTTATTTCAGTGAATGCATTCTCTCATTTATGCTAATGCAGGTTATATTACAAACAATCTGAAATAAAGCAAGGGAGGTCACCTTCAAGGCTTGATGCCTTTATTAAGTCACTGTAAAAGGACAGAGACTGCTGTAAATGTGAGACTGAGAATTTGTTGAAGGTATTAAGAAACACATTTTTAAGTCCTATGCAAACCTCCGCTTGTGGCAGCATGTAAAAAAAAAAAAATCCATCCAGGTGAGCTTGGGAAATCACTTTGGAAGAGGAGGAATGTATTTTTTAGAATGTCAGTTTATCTCAGGTTAAACTACTAAAGCTGTAACTACCAGGAAGAAAAACTAATTGATTGTAAACAGAAGGATGTGTAAGATGGAGATGGGCCAATAGCAGAAGCTTTCAAACCAGATGTAATAAGCAAGTGTTTTAAGTTTTAATTCTCTACTTTAACCTTTTATCTCCATGTTCTTTAAGGGAGCAATTACTGATCCCGAAGTCTTGAAAGTGTTGAGAGAATGTGAAGAACTTGAGTCAACACTGAAAATATATGAGTGTCTTGTGGCAGAAATTCAGGGTAACTTCAAAGTTTTAACAGCTGAGAGCGACAAAACCGCCAATCTTTATGAACAGGTAATTTCATTTATATTTGTATCATTAATAGAAATAACATGGTAATGTGCAAGAAAAAATATTTTTGGCTTTGTATGAAAAAAGAAAGAACGCAAAGTATTTGTTTAAAAAATAGAAACAAAAGTTATGGAAATTCTGTTATTTAAATCTGTCAGTTCAATACAAGTTTGTAAGTGCTGTCCTGAGTTAAAAATGCTTTCCTGAATCAAGGAATGTGTGCACAATTGATTACTTCATCTTCGGCATTACACAGTTTCTGGGATGCTCTACATTTTACCAGCCATAGGCCACAGTGATACACTGATTATCTCTTCCATGTTCCTGTTATGCTGCTTTTTTTAAAAACAGGCACAGGAGGAGATTTCCCAGCTTCGTCGGGAAGTTATAAAATGTCCCAGGACTCCTAAAAGCACTGTGACAGCTCAAGCAGTATTAAGACATGTGGAGATATAAAGGGATACAGCACTGTCAGATTTCTGAAGGAAGCCTACAGAGCGTGATAGCCTCAGGGGGCAGTTACAGGTTTGATTCTGTTCCATCCCACCCCAGTCCACCCCACAGGTTATTTAAACATGAAAACTACTTAGCAGTGTAATTAAAGTTGCTAAGCATTTCCATTCTGGTTCTGAAAATTAATTGCTTCACAAGTCTGTGGTGAGTTGAGACTTGTTCTATATATGATTTCATTGCTGCTGTTATTTGATACAGATTTCCCAAGAAACTGCATTTAATGAAAAGGCTCATTTGGAACAGAGAATTGAAGAGCTTGAAACTACTATTCATAATGTGAGGGAAAACAATTGTTTATGGAATTGTAAATATAATACAGGTGATGTTCATGGTTAATCCTGCAGGACCAACCTGACTGCTATCAGGAAGCAACAGTCTGAGAGCAGTGGATGTTATTTACCAAGACTATTTCCTCTCTATTCTGTCTGGTAAGACACCACCCAGAGGACTGTGTCCATCTCTGGGGTCTCCAACATAATAAGGTCATGGACCTGTTGGAGTAAGTCCAGAGGAGGCCGTGAAGATGATCAGAGCAGGCTGGAGCACCTCTCCTACGAAGACAGGCTGAGAGAATTTGGGTTGTTCAGCCTGGAGAAGGAAGACTTGGAGGAGATGTTTTAGCACCTTCCAGTACCTAAAGGGGACCAACGAGAGAGCTGGGGAGGGACTTTTCACAGGAACATGCAGTGACAGGACAAGGAGGAATGGTTTTAAACTGGAAGATGACAGGTTTAGAATAGATACAAGTTAGAAATTCTTGACTCTGAGGGTGGTGAGGCCCTGAAACAGATTGCCCAGAGAAGCTGTGGATGTCCCATCCCTGGAAGTGTTCAAGACCAGTCTGGATGGAGCACTCAGCAACCTGGTGTAATGAAAGGTGTCCCTGCCCATTGCAGGGGGTGTGGAACAAGATGGTCTTTAAAATCCCTTCCAACTGAAACCATTCTGTGATTCTGTGATTTTTAGACTGCACCAAGCTTTCAACACTCTTACCCACAGTGTTCCTATATCCAGGTTAGGATAGGCTTGTTCCTCCTGGAGTAGGAGTGGCTTAAGTGGACATAAGTCCTGCCTGCCAATACTCACCAAGAAATCATAAACAGGCTTTTTACTGCAGTGCTTGGTGGAAAGATGTGCAACAATGGGCATCCATTGAAACCAGAAGGGTTCAGGCTGAATACAAGGAAACACTTGCTTCTCATGAGGGCAGTTGAGCAGTCCCCAGCCTTGGAGATTTTCACGACTGGACTGGACAAAGCCCTGAGCAGCCTGACCTCAGAGCTGGCCCTGCTTTGAGCAGGGGTTTAGGCTAGAGACCTGGAGTCCATTCAATTGTGAATTATCTTGTGATTGTGTATTACTAAGACCTGGTGCTTCAAAGCTAAATGTAATTGCACTGTTCTGGCAAGTTGTATTTAATATGGTTTAAGCACTTGTGTGTGCAATTGTTTGCTAAGATATGGCACTAAAATAGAAAATGAAAACATTAATAATATTAATATAAATCTCAAATTTACTTACAGTCTTGGTGGAACTTGATTTTTAAATAAATTAACATTGATTTCTGTAGTATATCTTTCTTCTAGATCTTGTGGTTACAAATTCTGGTTTATCTTCTTTTTCCCCCTCAGCCTTCTAAAATCCTACCAAGCTTATAAATATAATACCACAGTTTATCATATTAAACTGAGCGCATCTGATATGAAGAATACACTGAAATAGCTCTGAGTAGTAAATTAACTTTAATCACACGCCTACAGATGACATGTAGTGAGTACAGGGAGCCCTGTTTTAGGTACATCATCTTATTTCTTCAGTTCTTTTGGTACCCTTTGAGGACAACACATCAACATGAAATTTATAGCATTGCAAAAAGGTCCTGTATACCAGAGGCTTACTGACTTGCTCTTTAGAGGCCTGACCTTTGATTATAGTAACACAGAAGTTAGTACTGAAAGACTTTGGTAAATGAGGAGAAGGATGAGGTGATAATTTTTGTACTTTAAAAGAGGTGTTTCAAATAATTTAGAAAGGACAGTCTTTCAAATGTTAAGTGTAAGCATTTTAATTAAAAGATAGGGGTTTCTTTAAACTGAAGATTCCGAGCCAGCTTTGCTGGAGCCTGTGCAAGAGGCTTTGGATCAGTTCTTTGCTCTAGCTACAGACCTGAAGGCTTCATGATGGTGACTCGGTTACATAATGCTTTATGCAAGTGTTTTACAGTGATTTCTTTACCCAGTTGTTGGCATAGGTGTGTAACTTAATAGAGGCCTAGAGCCATCATTGGTCATGTTGTGTCCCATACTGTGATTTCTCCCTTCATACGCTCACAATAATGCTTTCTTTTATGTTACTTTGCACTGAAAACTTTTAATGTTGATCAGTTACAAACATTTTTTCCCTTGGGCATAATTGCCAACCAAAAATTTGCATGAATAAATGAAAATATTCCCAGAGATCTGAAAGATGGGAAATTGATTTACCTTCAGAAGAAGTGAAAGCCACATTTCAGCTCTTTGCCAAGTATCTGCAGTAAACTGAGTCAGGCCTTTAGTAAATGAGATGCTTGGACACTTCGTCTTCAGCAAAAGAGTTGTGCTAAAAACAGAGTAAAAATTGAAATAATATAAATGCTATAAATCAGCTATTTTTTTTCCTCAGCTGTTAATGTTTGACTATATTTATAGTTAGACAGTGAACAGTTAGAACAGATGTGCAAAGTGGCACTAATGAAAGACACCATTGATTCTCTGGAAACTGAGATGAAAAGATGACAAGAAAAGCAGTGGATTCTGAAACTGAGCTGAGTTGACAGGAAGCTGAATATGTTTCTCTTAGTTAAGTAAAAGTGTGCAATTGCATTAATTTGACTAGTAGCACCAGCCGATGTTCAGTGTTTTTCATAGCTGTTACATAGCTCAAAGGGAGAGGAATTTATGAAAGCTGCTTATGAGCCATCCTCCTTTTTGGAATGAAATTGTTTTTCTCATTGCTTATTTATATGTAAATGTTCTTGTCTAGTTGATATGATGATAAGGTGGAAACCATCTTCAGTGAAAAAGTAAAATTCATTTAATTTAGAGTTAGGAGCTTTCTATTAGAAACTACAGGGATTGATGGGTTTTGGTAAATTGCATATGAACAATTTTCATTTTTTAATTTTTTTTTTTTTAAATAAAAACAGGCAAACATGCGTAAACCAGTGAGTGTCATGTTGTTAGTTTTAAAGATCCATTTCTTAGTCTTGGAGCCTTTTCATGAGAGGAACTAAAACTGAATCTTTGCATAGGGCTTATGGTCTGCTCCTCAACTGGAGTTGCTAACCATGTTCAGAAGCATAGCAGGACTAGACTCAATCAAAGCCTTTAGGGAATAAAAGATAGGTCAGCAAGCACTGCTTTATAATAAGTTGTCAGATTAATGAATACTGTTGAATTGTTGAAAACTAGTTGCTGCTACTGAAAGATCTTTTTCTTTACACCCCCAAACCAGACTGATAATTCTTTTCCTGAACAGTCTTTATCATTAATGTTACTACATTTGGACAGATAATTTGGTTATAACTTGAAACAGGTCAGACATTCCAATGGATGTCCCAGGGGATGATTTTTATTTTAATTATTTTTGTGGCTTTTTAATAATCACTTGTTGCAAAGAATTCTTCTTACTTTTCTGTAATCCTTTATAGGATTATCCAGAATTTAATACACTGAGATTAAAGTTAACATTAACAAAATATCCCAAATAGTCTAAAATAGACAGAAGAATCTCAGTTTTTCCTATCTTTTGCAATTTTAGTGACCTTTCTAAAAGAAAAAAAAAATTAATATACCAATGCCTGAATTCTCCTGTTTAACGCTTCTGCATTTCCAGTTTATTGAATGAAAAGACAGAACTGAGTCTTTCAGAGACTCAGTGAAGCCTTTTGAAGAAAAAACCTGAAATGCAGCTTAGCCAAGAGAAAATTATGCTTTTAGATGGAAAAACTGGTGAGTGACAGATCCAATTTTTGTAATAAAATTCAATAGGCTAATTTTCATATTCTGCAGTTGTCTTTTTTTTTTTAATGGGTTGAAAGAAAAGGCGTTGAATGCAAATAAATGTACTTCTGAAAGTTTTAACATTTTGAGTGCAAAACTCTTGTTTTCTTTCATTATTGAAAGGTTTTTGCATTTTAAAATTATGTGACAGAGCTCTGGCGAGTGTAAATTTCAGTGACAGCACATGCTGTCAGCTGAACAGCGTGTGCTGGTACCAGTGTGCGGTGTCTGAGCATATCAGTTATATCTGTGATTCACTAAGGCAGTGGTAGCACCTCTCAGCACTGTAAAATACTGATGGTGGAAATGAGGAAGACATGCTTTAGAGTATATTGTAGTATATAGCCTGTACTGTATGCTGCACCTTTTTTATGTTATGGGAGTAAAGGAGATGAATAGAAGGATTGTTATATTCCCATAGTGATGCCTTAAGTGGCCACCTAAAACACAGAGACCAGACAAGAATTAAGAGAATAAAAGGAGGTATTTATTTGAAGGGCCTTCAAAGGTACACCCTGGGCAGTCCAAAGGCTACACCCCAGATGGACCCTGGGTCACGGGTTCTGCACACTTTTATAAGTTTGGTTCATTTGCATATCAGGGTTAATTCTCCAATTATAACCTCAGGTTCATGATGGAATTACCCCAAGTTTTCCCCCTTTTAGAGGCTTTTAGTTGACACATTTTGGGGCCTGGTATCCTTGGAGTAGAAGCCTGCAGAGGTTTGTTATGTCTGACCAGCATGNCACACTTTTATAAGTTTGGTTCATTTGCATATCAGGGTTAATTCTCCAATTATAACCTCAGGTTCATGATGGAATTACCCCAAGTTTTCCCCCTTTTAGAGGCTTTTAGTTGACACATTTTGGGGCCTGGTGTCCTTGGAGTAGAAGCCTGCAGAGGTTTGTTATGTGTAACCAGCATGAGAGAACAGCAGCTCACAGGCCACAAGAAACTTCAGAGTTACACACCAGGCAGCACAGGATTTGAAAAATATAGAAGTTAAAACCTGAGGCATTAGTAGTGCCAAGGACTATGTTCTTCCAAAACTACAACTGCAGAATGGTGATACTTTCCCTAATGCAGAGGAAGATACCGCTTGTCTTCTTTACAGCAAGGGCACATGGGTGGCTCATGTTTGACATGGTGCCCGTCAGCACCCCCAGCCTTCCTGCCAAGCTGCTCTCCAGCTGGGCAGCCCCCGATGCGTACTGGTGCCGGGGTTTGTCCCTCCCTAAGTTCAGGAAACCTCTTTATTGAACTTCATGAGGTTATTCTCAGCCCATTTCTGCAGCTGGTGAAGGTCCCTCCACATGGCAGCACGACCCTCTGGGGTATCAGCTACTCCTCCCAGTTTATTACCTCCTTGGTAGTGTCAGGAAAACAGTCTCTTATTTCATCTATAATTGCATGCTGCAGTCTGCATGTTGCTTCTGTCTATAGAAATGCTGTTTAAGCTTTTGTTATAATACCCAAGAAAGTTATTTTTAATGATCGAAATATTGCCTCTTGAAAAATAGATTTGTTTTGAGCCATGTAATTTAAGGCCCTGATCTAAAGAAGAATCCAGTTCTATAAATATAATTTATAGATCGTTGTTATATTTTGAAAGGGTGCGTGCTTCAGTGCTTTCTTGAAGAGGAACTTTTGCCTAGTTCTTTTATGCTTTAGAAGTGT
>VZTA01007435.1:9199-20145 GCA_013398855.1 Mohoua ochrocephala | reverse complement strand
CATGTTCAGGTGGAACTTGCTGATCATCACATTTTTGTGTTCAGCCATCAATAGTTGGCTGGGTAATACTTTCCATACTTGGGAAACATTAGCAGCAGTGACACTTAGGAAATTCAGCAATACCTGACTCTTTGCCAGCTTCAGGCATCAATAGGCAGAAATATGTCTCCAATATCCGCAATCCCTCCTCTCTGCCATCACATTACCAGTGAGAGTAAAATGAGTTATACTGCAAATCCCACAGGACGTCCTAGGCCTGACCTCACTGTCTTAAGCTAGGAACGAGTCACCCCATCTTGCACTACCACCCAACCCCATGCACCACCTTGTGTGCTCTCACATGCTACACCTATGCCAGCCCCTGACCCTCACTAATTACTTGATAGAGCCATTGCCCAGCAAACTGGGCAGGGTGTTATGTACTGAAGCATACGAACCCTTCAGACCAGCCACAGAGCACTGATGACTTAAGTAGACCCTGCTGCAGATTCTTACCCTAAGCAGTCCACTTGTTTAAGGATTCAGAAGTATATGCTCTCCTGTGAAGTAGACAAGTTGCGTGCTAGTCACCTTAGAGGTATTTTGTTGACCCTTTTAAAGAATTCACCAGTTAGCAGGTATAAAGTAAGTGATCTCTTTCAGAAAACTTTCTGGAAACCAATTAGTGACATTGGTTATCAGGAAAAGCTGAAAAAGTTTTATGCACTGGCTAGAGTTTGGAGTAGGGGGAAGGCCTTAAGATTTTGTTCTGTTTCTGAAGGGTCAATGATTTTTTTTTCCACTTTTTTTTTCATCTGCAGTCCCAATGCACCAAAATCTGGCAGCATTGTAACTCAAGGAGAGAGTAAATTTGACGGAGAATATAGCCTTTTTTTTTTCACCTGCATATAAAATGGTTACAGATGAAAGAAATATTTTCTTCTGGTGCAATCTGACTGAACGTGTGACCAATATTTTACTAACCAATGCATTTTAGGTGTGAGCTGCTGCTTTAGGCAGAAGAAGCATGAATTGTAAGGCTAGTAGATACTGGATTTGAACTGAAATTCTTGTGAGGGTAGATTGTATCCTCTATGCAAAAGGTATTTAATGGCAGGCTTTCAAATTAACATCACCCGAATGGCAGACTTGAAGCCTGGAAAGGTATGGTGTGTTAATATTGATGCAACAAGTAACAACAATCCTGTCACTCTTCAGGCTGGTCTAGTAGAGAATTCCAGAAATAAAGCTGAGATATTGCACATTTCTCAAGGGAATGACAAATAAAGACACTTCCTTTCAACTGACCTCAGCAATCCTGGCTAAAATCTTGCTGAGAGCAGTGCTGGGCCACAGCAGATGTGATAAACATCACAGGGATCCTGGGTAAAATGTGTGAAAATCACACTAATATGCTATGAAAATGTGCCAGCAGAACCATTTCAAGAAGTAGACTATCTTCTTATTTTTCATCTTACCAGACTTCTTGGGGTCTTCCAAATAGAAATGGAATATGGCAAAAGAAAAAGCATTACACTTACGGTCAGATGTCACTTAAAGAAAAAGTCTTACAGAATATTCTGACCATTGTAAAGGTCAGACAGATCGGGAGAGACAGCTGGATCTCGACTGTAACAGATGCTATAAAGGGTTAGGAAGTGTGCCCATGTTCTTCAGTGAAGCTCTGTTAGCTCAATATCACAGCGCCCTTATCCATGGCACAAGTGGCCTGAGAGTAATTAACACTTTTGCCTCAATACATTAAGCTCACAAACTAGCATAAAAGTTCAAATTCTCACTAATTTCATTAACGATTATATTTTGGAGTCAAACGTCTGTCTTCAAATTCTGTCATCGGGGTAGAAGCCAAAAGATGAGGTCAGGAGTAGTAGAAACCTTTTCAAATATTACGTCTGCATACACCAAAGCTGAGCTATTGATCCTGATTTTTGACAGTTTTTTAATGATTGATTTCAATTTCACTAGAATGTGTCCGTGTACAGATTTGCATTTACAAAGAACTGCACAGTTCAAAATGAAATTACAATATTCTGGTGTGTGAATACTGTAATACAGACCATGCTGGTTTACTCCCACATAGCTTCTGCTCTTGCTCACTGTGTGGACACACACACACACGTACACACACACACACAAACAAATCTTTGCATTCATGCATTCGCAGACAGAGTTCTTTGTGACCCTGGGCTGTGCTATGGAGAGTTTTGATAGAGACAGCTGAAAATAACAGTCAAATTTTGTTGATGCTGTCCTGTTGGTTTTGTCATTGTTTTGTTTTTTTGTTTTTTTTAAACAAATGTTTGTTTCCTCTAAGGTTTGGGGTTTTTTACAAATTAGCACTGAGCATTTCATGACTTACCTATAGTCAGATTCTTCTTGTGCTGGCTCCTCTGGTAGGTAAAAAGGATAAAATTTTTAGTATTTTTCGCTGTTTTACCACTTTATGTAAAAAGACAGTTTGGTTTGACAGAAGGTTTCTAGAAACGTTAGGAGATAACAGATCTAAGGCTATCATGATGGGTCATTATCTCGATCTAGATTGATGTAATTGAATCCCACACCTGTGAAACAAAAGAAGGCAGTAAAAGAGTGTTTCTCCAGTTACTTGGTGTGCCTGGACCGTGCAGTACTCTTGGCATTGCATGAAACGTTGGCAAAACTTGTGGTATTGAGCAGACCAGAAGGAGTTCTTGCTGCAATTTCCAGAGTGAAAGTTAGATACATGTTGAGAAATCATTTCTGTTTCCTCCTTCAGCTGCGACTGCTAAGATTAGGTTGCCATGTGTTTGTAGGACTGAAACACTCTAGTGTGGAGAAATGGTGTCACTGCATGCCAATATTAAACTTTGCCCATTTTTTCACTTATCAGCTTGAATTACAGAGGAGAGGTCACCGTCAGAAAAATACATTTTTATTCAGTCACCCCAAAAGCAAACACTGTGCTCCAGATAAGGAAATTCTTCTTTGCGTCTGGTACAAATTTTTCTGCTTTTCTGAGAATCAATGATCTTGTGGAATTGATATTTAGGTGATTTCTGGTGACTCTTGAAGCTCTCATGGCATTCAAAACATCTATGTAACATTTATTTCTATGTCCCTATGTAAATGAATACAGCTATCCTCATCTAGACAATATTCTTGCATCAATTGCTGTGGAATGCAGAACTGATAAACAGAATCCTAAAAGCTGACATATTAATGCATGTGTTTATAGCAGCTGAAGAAATTTGCAGCAGAAATGTCTAAAATATAGACATGTAGAGGAATTGAAACAATTTTTGTCAGGTCAGCGTTCAGAATTCACAGACTGAAACTTTCTATACTAGTTTTTTGCTTAATTGATTTTTAATCTTTGCTTTTACTTAATCATAGCTTTTTACAGACACTGTTATCTCTAAAGTGCTCTGGTTCTATCAGAGAATCAGATGTAAGTATTTTCAAGTGCTTGGAGGAAATCTTGTCAGCTTTGAGAGTCATAGATTCAGTAACCTATTTCAAGGTCCTTAGATTATTCCAGGCCACTTCTCCTGACAATATTGTCTATATATATTTATCTCTGTGAGGGAAGGGAGGGAATTAAGCACTGTTAATACTAAATTACAGTAGAATTCTAACTTTGGTTTGTAGATAATTAATATTACTGATAGGGGTCTACTCTTTAAAAGAAGGTGAATATTTTTATACTTTAGCTCAGAAAAGGAGTGGCTTGTGTAACCTTGGTCATCTGGATGTGAGCTGGTAACAGCAATTAGCTGAAAAATAGACTGTGTTTAAAAAATCCATTTACTATGTAATAACTATTTACTATAATAGCAGTATTTCTCAGTTACTTTTAATTGAATAAAAATATCCATTTTGTCTTTCTTTCAGTCTCCAACTTTTCTGCCTGCATGAATGCAGTTCAGACTTCAAATGTAACTTTGGATACAAATAATGAAACTCATTTAACTTAATTTAGCAGAATGGGCTATTTTAAGATACAGTTCATTTCATCCTAAAGTGGCTGTCTCTCTAAAAATTTCTGTTATCTAACAAGTCACACATGCAACATCAATGTAGTGGATGAGGTATGAGTGTTCAAGGTCTAGAAATTATTACTTCACTGCACTTAGAAGCTCAAAACAAATTTTATTCAGTTCAGTCATTACAAATGTCATTCTGACGTATTGTTGACCATTTGTGAACTACAGGAGCTGAAAATTACAGTAATGGATGGTGGAGATGGGAAATATGGACCATTTCTTTCATATAATTACTAATGTGGCTTTTTTTCAATACTAAGAAAAATTAACACTCTGGTAGTCAATAATAGTTGTTCAACTTTGCTGATGGGGCAGGTTTCTTCAAATTTTACTTTCAGTCAAGTTTCATTTTATTTATATTCTGTGGTGTTTAGGATAATGATCACTTTTTCTGTTTGCTCTTACCAGAGTGTAATGGTGCTGCACTTTTTTAATCTAATGGTACCAAACACCAATGTGATTAAAAACACAGCATTTGTTCTTAAGTCACATTCACACACTCATAGGCTCTATCGCTTTTAAAAAAATTATTTTAAAAGCTGGTTCCATCATCTGGTTCTACAAACTAAAAACATTAAATAAACCATACCGTCATTTCTCCACCTACAACAAAACTATTATTTCTGACCAAATGCCAACAACTATCACAAGGAAGGGATGGTATTGTCTCAATGTACATATATAACATTAATTTTTAGGAGGAAATAGCAGATTGTGTGCAGGATTGGTAGGACAGCACAAGATAATAGTGTCACGGGAGTTTTTTTTAAATCTCTTCTTATTTTTTTCCAAACAGCCTCTGCCACTGCTTACATTTCAAATACAAATATATACTTGTAAATATAAATGCATTTTATTAGCATAAATAAAGTAGGAATATTTTTTAACAATTCTTTAAAAAGTCTCTATCTCTGAAAGTCTTACCCTAGATATAGCAAATGTGGACAGATACAGATTAAAAAAACCACAAATCTATCTTCATACAGTGCCTTTGTCCATACATACTGGGAAATATTATAATGTTTTTTCCCCCAGCAGTAGTCAGATTCCTTGGCATAACTCTAGATAAGATCTAGTCCCAGTTGTGTTTGTTTTCTGTTCTTAGTTAAAAGTAGCTCCAAAATCTACAGCATGCTTACACCAAGCTAAAAATGGAGGATCAAGAAAAACTGGGAAAACTGATACATGCAAAGAAAGTAGTCAAACGGCTTGAAACTGAAGCTAAAGTACTGGTAATTCTCAGAAAATGTTAGGGAGCTAAAATATTCAAAAGCAGAGGTACATCGAAGTAGGTGTTACTAGTAGTATACTATTTTATCAGAAGCAGTTGGCTGGAAAGTTTTGGAAAATTTATATATTTATTGGAAATTAATCAAGGCTTATATCTGAATTTAAACAAGGATCAGACTAATCCATTGCTGATACTGTTCTTTCTATATCTTTCTTCTATACACATATTTGCTTTCCTGTCTCTGTGTGTGTGTATGTATAAAATCTGAAATGTCTGTATTTGTGTAAGTCATTGAGACCATGACAAGCTAATATGTAAAACACGGCATTGTTTTATGGTAAAATCTTAGCGCTTTTTAAAAAATATTTAAGTAAGTTTCAGCAGTCATGTTAGTATAAATCGAAAGAAGCCGATTTTTCCTCAAGTCTCTGGATTACTTAATTTGAGGAGAACTGAAGGAGTTATAAATTAAAATTTTTATCAAGAATGGAATAAACTACAGTTAGTTATCTAAAAATGGTATTGGGCAGAAGCAATGCACTTTTGTTAATTAATTTTAACTGTAAATAGTTATTTAGCAGGTTTTTTAAATTCAGGTATAAGATCCTCATGAATACTTCATTTCATACTTCTCTCAAAAGAGATGTTTTGCAAAAGAAATTAATCTTTACCTCTAAATCTGTATGTGCAAGGTATTTATTCTTCCTGCTTCTCCATCTGTCCTCTTTCTGAAAATGATCTGGCTTAATAAATACTCTCTCACCAGTCTCATAGTAAAAGTTTCTTCTTCTTGCTGTTGTTGGGAGTAAAGTATCCTTAGTGAGACCACGAAAGTAGCTGCCTTTCATTCTCTGCAAAATGGCTGGACTTCCATTATTGCACTTCATTTCAAGGATCACCCTTCATCTAGAAGTGTATGGAAGGTCTGTGTTTGCTCTCCTCTGAATTCATGGACAGGCACAGGGAGAGGTGAATCACAAGCTGTATTTTGAAACCTATAATAGTCCTTTGTGTAATCATAGTCATGATACAGTGTAAAGAAGGCCTCTCCCTACCATTAACCTTTGAGTTTTTCTTTCTTGTATAGGAGTCTGTAGGGATAAACATTTTCTTATCAAACAATATGACCCTTGCAAAAAACCACAATGCATGAAAACGCAAGTGGAGGTGAAGTAAAAATGAAGTTCTTCCCTTTTCCTGAAGAGTAAGTGTTATTTTTCCTTCAGCTTTTGTTTGGTTTTTCATTTCTTGTGATTGAATTTCTGACAGTCAAATCCACACTAAGACCAGACCCAAGCAAACAGATTTCAAAGAAAAGCTAGGAAACGGTAGGAATAATATGAAAATATGAGATAGTGGGCACTGAAAGAATTTTTTAGGCTTGTTTTGAGTATTTTGGATTTGGGTGTTTTGTTTGGTTTAGTTTGGCGGGGTTTTTGTCTGTTTTAAGATCAAATTCTTGCTATATATATTCGTGCGTAAAAACTTCAATTGCCTGACTTAAGATGGGGAAACTAAACTTTTTCTCACAGCTTGGTTTTTCACGATCTTCCTTAGCCTTAATGTGAACCTCACCACTACTTCAACAGGTGACCCAACAGACTGCTCACAGTTTAGGTACACGCCTGCAACTGCTCACGACTTCAGCCGTCACAGGTTCCGAGTTCTTTAAAACTCCGAGTAGCTGATCAAGAATCACTACGGTCAGTAGGGTTGTCTTTCCAGGGAAAAGACTCCAATTGCAGATTGCATTAGGAACCTTGTCTTTATACTTTGTATCAATAGTGTCTGTACAGTATCAATAAAGTACAGTAGTACATTATGAATGAAAATATATATATTTGGGATACCTGCTCAAACACTTTTTGGTGATAAGGGTACCTGATCAAAAGTGTTTGGAGACCTCTTTACTAGACCTTCTCCAGAGGTACCTTCCAACCCCAGCACTTCTACGATGTTTTGATTCTGATATTAATTGGCACATTTGCTAGAAGTGTCAGGAGAGGGTTTATGGAAGGAATTACTACAAAATAATTTGACTTCCCTTTCTAGCATATACATGTTACTGTACTGTAAGTGGTACTGTAGTTTTTATAGAACTACCACTCCTCTGGAACCTTTTTCGTTGTGTGAAAAGACAGGTTTCAAGTCTATAATATTGTTTACCTGTTGAATTCCCTGATACCCAGTAAAAACCTTCTCTCTGATCTTTCTGGAGTAATAAGTAAAACACAGGAAAAATGCCTACAGTACTGGAAGAATATATTTTCCTGTATTGCTTTAAAAAAAAACCCTATAAAGGGAGAGAGAGCTTTTGTTTTTAAAGTGTCACACTTATTTATGTTCTTTTCCCTAACACAGCAGTTTATCAGTGATTTAGCAAAAAGCATGAAGATTCTGTTTTCACTTTGAATCTGAGTGGTGGGAATAAAGGGATAAGACTAAATGCTAAAGTAATTTTCTTTAGATAGCACTTAACCACAACATAATTGCTGCCAATATATGTTGCACAAAAGACTTGTACTTAATGGTACAGGCAGTATGTCTTTAACACACCACCGAAGTAATTTGTTGTTTTCTGTTTCACTGTCAGGAAATTATCTTGTGTATTCAGACGAATCAGACGTGCAATGTGATTATTTGTATTCTGAGACTCGTAGGAAAATGAAAAGTTCTTAGTTTTTCTGACTCTGTTACTTTTCCTTTCACTATATGATACATATTAATTTTTACTGCCCCTCTTAGGAGTACATTTATATAGCCATTCCCTAACCTAGCAGGCTTTGAAGGGATATTTGACATGCAGTTAATACTCAATCTGATTTATGTAGATTAATGCAACAATCGGATGTGCTGTCAGATTTCTCATTATTTTGTGCACTGTTTAGGACATGAATCATTGAAGTGATCAACACAAGTTAAGTGTGATTCCAAACACTATTGGCAGTGAGCTGATAGAAAAGTCTACAATTTCAAGGATAAAAGGGTTCATCGTTTCTTTAGATTTGCTATTCTCAAGTGAACTAAATTTTACAATGCTCGTTAAAAAGATGTAGCACTCAAGTTTTGTATGTGAAATTATGTTTAAGTACAACTCTAGATATTGCTGCAAATAGTAATATTACCTTGTTTCCAGTGAGGTAATAGCTCATTATTGTAGCATATTCCTGTACAATGGAGTGTGTTTTCTCCTATGGCTGTGAATGTTTCAATCCTATCATGTGGTTTTAGATGAAATTCTTTATGATGAGTTAGGAAAACTAAATTTTTCTCATAAGAGACAATAAAAAGATACTCCTTTAAAGATTTACATCAATTTTTTTTTTCTGTGTAAAAACACATACAACTGGAGTATGCGTGCTGAGCAAAGTGTAAGCAATACCAGTTATTTATAAACAAAGAGAATGTTTTATCCCCAAAACAACATAATGTTGATCATAATGTGGCTAGAAGCAAAGAGAACTTTGCTTTTTTTCTCTCAGTAAATAAAATCAGAAACACTTATATTTTTCTAACACTGCTAGGCCGTTGTAGGATGCTGCTCCATTAACTTATTTATTTTGTAAGCAGGAATTTTCACTTAGGCTCTGCTCTCTGCAGTGCCTTGTAGCCTGTTTTCTGAATGAGTAAATAATTGGGGTATTTTATTCACATAGTCGTTTCGAACTGCATTTGGTTTTCCAAAACTCTTTGTCTTCACAGGTTTGTGTTTTCACTTTAACCAAAAAAACCCCAACCAAAGACAAAAAAAAATTTGAGAATGGAAATGTCAAGAGTAATGTTAAGCCTATCTCCTGTACTTTCTGACAGTAATCTGCATTTACGGATGCAGTGAGATTTGTGCTTCACAGAAGTAGTTGAACTGATTTAAGTTTTTCAAATACTGGAAACATGCTTAAGCATCATCTTTACTGTGCTTAATCTCAGTGAAAAATGAGACTCTTTACACTTGAAAACTGGTGGTTGGAATGGTAGGGAATAACGAAGTGAGTACTCTATGAACTAAGAAGCAACAGAACAGGAGCGTTAAATCTGTGGATTGAAAATGAGATTGGCTAAAATCTTGCTTTAGGCATACTAGATGTACAAGCGGATAATGATTTCTACATACCGTAGAAGCAGTCTCACATTCACAGGTCTTGGTCCTTATGGGGACTTCAATCACCCCAATACATGCTAGTTAATATTCAGTGATCTTCTCTGAGCTCTTGAGTGGTCCATCCCATTGAGCAGGAAATTGGATAAAAATCCCAGGAGGCCTGCGTGGGTGAACAAGGAGATCCTGGCAACATTCAGATGCAAAAAGGAATTCTACAGAGGGTGGAACTAAGGACAGGTAATTTGGGAGGAGTACAGAGACATTGCCTGAGCATGCAGAGATACAGCTAGGAAAGCCAAGACCCAAGTGGGATTTAATCAGGCCAGGGATGTCAAGGGCAGCAAGAAGGGCTTCTATAAGTACATAGGTGACAAAACAAAAGCTAAGTAGAATTTGAGTCTTCTACTAAATAGGGGTGGGAGGGAGCAGTGACAAAGGATATGGAAAAGGCCGCAGTCTTGAATGGTGTCTTCACCTCACACTTTACAAACAAGACTGGCTTTCAGGAATACCGGGGCAAAAGTCTGGAGAAATAAAAATGTACACTTGCTGGAAGTAGATCAGATCAGGGAATACGTAAGAAAACTGGACACACGTAAGTCTGTGGGCTCTGATGGGATGCACCCACAAGTGCTGAGGGAGCTGGTTACTGTCACTGCCAAGGCCATTTGATAATCTCTGTACAACAACAGTGATTGAGAAAGATGCCCGAGGACTGGAGGAATGCCAGTGGCACTCATCTTCAGGAAGGGCAAGAAAGAGGACGCAGAGAATTACAGGCCAGTCAGCCCCATCTTGGTCCCTGGAAAGGTGATAGAGCAAACAGCTTCCAGGAAAGGACAAGAAGTTCATTGGGTGTAGTCAGCATGGACTCTAAAAGAGGAACACCTGCTTACCTAGCAGGGAGAACCTGCCTAACCTTTTGGGTTAATTTTGTGAATACTAGGATCTGAACTGGAGTGATATACAATGCATATGCACATGCAAATGAAGTGATCTTCAAATTAAAAAAAATATTTGAGAAAAGAGAGTGGATTGCATGAGAAATATTAAATTGTAGGTCTTTTTTCATTCAGGACTTTTTCTGATGGTTTTTGCACTACAGTTTTCTTTCTGGGAAGTCATTCAAGGTGAAGCCTTGAAGCTTCCAATTGCAAATGAGATAATGAACGTCTTATTAGGCAGAGTCAAGACTCAAGATTTTCAGATTTTGGTCTTGATTACAGTTTGGTTACTAGATGTTATGGCTCCAAGTGAGGGGAACGACATAGTAAAGATGAATAATTTTGGCCTGCATCATGCAAGGAGGAAAAATGCAGATGTGTGACTAACTGATTAATCACTGGGAGCAAATGCAGTTTTTTATAGCTTTTAAGTGAGAAAGTCTATGACAGGAGTAAAATTAAATAAAATAAATTTTTAAAATTAAATAAAAATGTTATGTAATATTAAAATATTAAAAATTAAAAATTAAATAATTCTTTTCCTTCTTCATTTTTATGAGGATCATGGAGTGCACTAATACACCATGTAAATGTGTGAAAATTGTCCCAAACCACTGCATAGTTTCAGTCCATCAGATTTATAAGATCGT
>VZTA01007432.1:0-25435 GCA_013398855.1 Mohoua ochrocephala | reverse complement strand
AAAAGTGTAAGGCGAAGGCAAAAGCATGAAGTCAGCAAGGTAGAATTGCCAGAAGCAAACCCTGGGTGAGGAAGAGGTGATGTCCCCTCTGACCACAGGCAGAGTAGCTGGACAGGTCTCGCTTTCACATGAAAGCAGGAAGGCTGAGGAGAGTGGGTGTGTGCAGGGCTCGGACTCTGCCTTGCCGCATTTATATCAGAAAGGTCCTGTTTAGAGACACCATCACTCAGGGGACCTGTCTTGCTACATGGTATTCCTGAAGCAAAAACATCTCATCTTTGAGAAGGATTTCCTACAATTAGGGGGCAGTTGATCCCCGTGGGGAAAGAAGCAAAACCTTTGCTGAAACACATTCCCTGACCGGTAAACATAAGATCTGCATTCAGAAAGAAAGGGAGACACTACCCGAGGTCTGGTGAGTGAAACCAGGGCCTCAGTTCACCGTTTGGACACCAGGTGGATGTACAGCCTCACCACAGGCAGGGTGGAGACCAACTGGCTGCACCTAAGGACTGCCCTGGATGAGGTACCTCTGTGAGGATTTTGTGCCCCTGGGCAGCTCTTCTTCCAGGAAATAAAAAAGCAGGGACTCAGGCAGCAACATGACAGACAGACAAACATTCACTACAGAGGAGGAGCTCTGCACCATGACTTTCATGGGACCACAGACAGGGCAGAGGGTCGCCCACCGTCCAGCTCCTGCAGGCTCAGAGGCCACTTGGGTGCCAGCTGTGTGGGGATCAGCTGCAATGTCACATCAGCTCCTCTGGAGAGGAAGAACCATTACATCCACGAGATGGGCGTGCTCTTCCTGATGCACAGAGCACAGCAGTGAAATAAAGCCACTGCCTGGTGCTGTCTGGTCACAGGAAACCAACTGATCTTGCTCTCCCTGTGGCAGGGAGTGGGCACAAGCAGGGCTCTAGTAGGTCCAGCATCAGCTGTCTTTCATGGATGAAAATCATACCACTGGAGAAAGGGAAACCTGAGTAAAAGGCAAGTTTGTGGTGCCAAGCTATGGCAGCTGCTAAGAGACCGAGGTAAGAGACCGACCACAGACTACACACAGCAGAGGAGACTGAAGCCAGCTCATCTGGGCATCTGGCAACCTCTGCTGAGCTCCATCCTCCTTCTGAGACACACTCAGGAAATGCCTCCATCAGTGGAAATGTCCAGATGCTGTGCACATGCAGCAGAGTTCTGCAAGGCAGTAAGGCAGCTGCCACATGGTGGGGTTTAGTCAGAAGCCCCAGCCCAGAAGGTGGGCATTGGAAAGCATAAAGATAGTTTAAATCAGGCACATACCATAAAACATTGCTACTCTGTGCAGCAACTTGAGGTAAAGGGTGCTACTGGGAAAGGAAATCTAGCACGGTGCTGAAGCCACCAGCCTGTAGCATTTATAAGTAGAGATCATGTGAATACAGAAAGGAGAAATGTCTGGGCTGAAAATGACCCATTCCCTGTGCTTCTTTGATGGGAACATTTTTGCCAATTTGCCTTTGGCCGTAGTGAAATATGCCTTCTGACAACAAGCAGTGTGGTGAATAAGCTATTGTGAACTGCACTCAACATTAGACTGGAATGAGAGAAAATGACACTGCTCATTTTCTCTAGTGAGGCTTCACAAATCTTCTGTGCAATAAAAGACACCATTTACCAATCTGCCTAAAACTCCTTCTCAAAGGTAGCACTAGGCAGTCAAATTTGGCATCAAACACAACGGGAGACTGGAGGCAGTAAAATGTTCAGTACATTTGGGCTGGGACAATCAACAGCCGCAAATGCAGCAGCAGATGAGTCGGTCACATCTGCTGAGGGATGAGAACACAAGATGAGGGGTTTTTAAAAGTGCTAAGCAACTTCAGAACTAGTGTCACTGAACTCTACATAGAGTCACTGGGTTCCTGTTTTAGTCCATTGAGGACGTAGTCAATGTTGTCAGTAGACTGTAGGTCATCATTTGTTCTATTTGAACCTTTGTAAACCAGCTTGATATGTTTGAAAATGATTCCTTTCCATTGGCTCTGCAAGGATCTGCAAGGGACTGGCTCACGTGTTTACATCTGCACTGCAGTTGTCTGACTGTCAGGGAGAAGGTTCTTCTCTGATGTGCTGAGTCCCTGCTTCTCACACAGGGCAAAACCAGACAGGTTAAAAAAAGATTCAGTGGCATGGCATGACTGCCCAAAGAAGGGCAGATTTGGGACAGTGCAGTATGTACAGAGTGATCAGAAGAATAGAAATGGAGACACTCAACTGCATCATGGGGTATGAACCTAATCCTGAATAGTCATCATGCTATTAGCCCCAGTAATTCTTTACTCCATCTCCAAGCAAGAATGATGCTGTCTGAAGGACACACAGGCAAGGACTGAGACCAAGACATTGCAGTGCCCTTGGCAAGGTCTGGCTGTCATGATTCTGTACTCAGACAACAGATCACAGATTTCCTCAGCAGAGCTCAAAACCAGTTCAGCATGGAATGGGAATTCGAGCACAGAGTACCCGCAAAGCAATGGGAAGCTGGGAGTGAGAAGAGGCAAGAGGCTGTTAATCAGTGCAAAAGAAGCAGGAAGGCAGCTCTGCCTGACAGTGTGGGAACAGTGCAGTGGAGCCCCCGGAGATCAGATAGCAACTGGGCGTAAAGATAGATGGGTCTGAGAACTTCTGATGTTTCCCCGAAGTCAGCACGGTCCAGCTGTATAATGCCAGAGAGTGCACAGAAATGCTTAGGAAATGCTTGTATAGAGCTACTAAGAGCCACAAATTTAGGCTTATGTGTGAGACTAGGGCAAGATCCAAAAATCAAATAAGGATACAAAAGAGTGAACAAACCTGTGCAGAAATATCACTGGTGATGTTCACAGGCTTAGAGTAATGTGAAAGGCAAACCAAGAAAGCAGCAAGTAATAGGACTAGATGGCCATCAGTGGGCTTTGGCACACTGGGGCTTAGGTGCCAAAGCCAGAATGAGCAGTAATGGGTCTGTTGAGGCTTAGAAAGATGACACATAGCAAGGGACAACAGGACACTGCTCTGCAGCCCACCAACCTGCAGCAGAGACATACTGTTACAGCCTTGGGCTACAAGTTAAGGCAATAGCAGCTCATGTTTTTAAGTGTTGGTTTGATCCTTTATGTGTTGGCCAACCAGCAAGGGCTATGTCCATCTTATTTGAGCCAGCTGGGGTTCCTGGCCAAAGCGCAGGGAAGCAGGCTTTGCTGCCCAGAAGGATTTATGTTCCTGCAAACACAGTGTCTCACACACAGCTCTCTATATCCCTTCTCCAATACACATTTATATATCTTGGCTGAAACGCAAGCGTTTCTTCTGTCAAGATGTGGTGGTTTGGTCAGAATTCTCATCTTTAGTTGAAAAAATACTGAAAATGCTGATCCTGATGTTCAGTTCTCTCCACGTCTTATTGATGACAGTAATATGCCAGCATTGGTTCAAAAGACAGCCAAGTCCAGGGGAAGATTCACACTTATGGAAGACAAGAGGTCTTTGTCCTTTTCTACCCTTCTCTACCTGCCTGTGCTCCTCTTCTGACCGTGCCATGCCACCACTCTGTCATGCCTTTAGTCTGATGGGCATCATCACCAGTGCATGGCAAGTGATGGGATCCCATGGCCAAGACTGGGACATGTGAGAAAGAAAAGCGCAAGTCTCTTTTGGCCAAAGGGAGTTCTGCCAGCTCATGGCATGTCCTGAGGCCATACATAGCCCTGATATTGACTGACTGGCCAAATACAGAGCAGCAAAGCACATAAACCTAAGCACAGGAATCATTCTTCTTCCCTTCAGAGCTCCTATGCTTGAAGTTCAGCATGAGCACTCTACTGTGCTGCATAAAGAATTAAATGAGCAAAGCATGGGGTTTGGATTACTAGTCTCAGTAGCAGCAGAGGGCTCAGTGCCACAAGGGATGATTCAGCTCTCTATTCTTCTGAGATGATCCCAATGCAGGCTTCAGTGTGTAAAGTCCTTTTGTAGAGAGATCCCTCTGTGGGTGTGAGATATATTGTGGTCTGTAAAGAGCTTTGGGTTCCTTTTAAGACCCTGTGAGACAATCTGTGAATTCCTTCACTTGCATTTGCATGCAGTTACTCACGCGCATAGACCCACTATGGTTGAAAGCTTGCCAATATTGGTGTGGGATTTACAGTCCTGAGCCCTTTATGAAGGCCTTATGGAGGTTGCAAAATGTTAAGCATTCTCACCTGTTCTGAAGAAAAATCATATTTTACAGCATTACCAAAAGCAGGTGTTCCTTTGCTGTGGATTGATCGGTACTTGAGGGAAGCAGCAAGACTGTCCCACACCACAGTTTCCGAGGTGAACACTCCTAAGGTGAAAATCAGCAGTGCACACTTTAGCCTAGGAGGTCTGCTGGATTAAGCGATGGAAGCAGACAAAAAGCTCCTTAGAAATGCAGTGGGTGACAATTGTCTGTGGTGGGTTCATTCATCCCGGGGTAGTAGCATATGTGGGAAGCGAGTGCTGGCTAACAATGCCACAGCTGCTTTCCCAACCCACACGCTGGTCATGTGTAGGTCCTCTTCAGCACAATAAAGAAGCGGGATGCAGCATTAGCTGCCTTTCACTCCATTGAAAGTGGCTACAAAGCATTAAAGCCAGGCTGAGTGAGAAGGCTCACCAAAGTCAGTGTGAGGGTGTTAAGGAGCACAACGGTTTAAAGACACCGGTTGGGCAGAGGACATGGATTTGCAGATTGTTCTCTATCCAAAAGGGCAACATTAAAAGTGTTGCATCATCAAAACAGTGTATGTGCAGTTCTTGTTGAGAATGAGTGACTGAGAGGTTTATGTAATGCATGATTCATTGCTTATGCTGTTATTACAATTTTTTTATTAATGTCTTGTCCTTCGTGCTTTTACATATGCGTTTTATTAAATGTCCAGGAATTATGTACGCAATTTCTGTTGGAGGAATTCTCGACGGCTTCCAGCTCTAGTGATCAGATACCAGGAAATTTAGTCTTCTCCTCCTGTTTAAGCTGACTATGGCAGAGTTGAATCTTCATGCATGCCAAAAAGAGCAGCATTTGATCCTGCATATACATATCCACAAACATATCTATAACCATAGACCCAGTTTCTGCAGCTGCGTGGGGAAACTCTCACTAAAGGAAAGTCCCTTGGAGCAGAAAATTCAAGGGCTGTTTTCAGGGCATATTTTGTACAAATTCTGCTGCAATCTGAGGCTCACTGTGTAGGGATATTTCGAGGAGCTTATCAGCTCTGATCACCTGCACAATGGTGCTGCTGCACAAAGGGGCTCTCTCCCAAATTTACTTCATAGTTATTTGCCCTTCTTCTATGCTGTGAGCTCTAAGAATAAGAATGAATGGACTTCCCGCTTTCCAAAGTCAAAGACGGCGTGAATTGATATTGCCCACCAAAATGCAGTGAGACTAAATCAATAACATCTGCAATAAGGCATAATGAAGACAAAATTATATCTCAGCTTTCCCAAACAGCTGCGAATCTATTTTTAATGATCCTCATTTTTGGCAGTCAGCTAAACAACTTTTAAAATGTCCTCGAAAATGCATTGTTAAGTGGATCAGCAATGCAGAACACTGAAATTCCATTAATTGCAGCTTTTTCTGTGTGGTCTGTAGTACTTGGCACGAAAATGCCCTCACTCTATAGCTAGACCAGAAAACATTTGCGGCACCCTAGGGTAGTTAGAAAAAAAGAAGTGGCTTTAAATAGGTGTCTTAAAGAATAATGCAGTGTGACTGCAACCACTGATTTGCATTTTTTTTTTAGGTAGGGTTTTTAGGGAAACTTTATCTGTTTTCACAGCCTTGCCCTATCATTCAGTGGTCCTGCTCTGTATGATGACAGCTTTGTACACTGATAAGCGAGCTCCTGGGCTTGGCCTCTGGGGCTTTCAGCATAGCTTCTCAGTCTGAAAGAGTCAGCTTTCCCCCAGCACCGATGGAGTTCATCACAGCGAGATACAACATGGCATTTTAAACCTCAGCGTGATGTGTATTTTTCTTAAAACGCAGAGTATACAGTGACAGTGGAGGTGGTGAAAGGGAGTGGTAGACTGAGAGGTGTATTTGGTTATTCTTTGTACTAAGTCACATAGGTCATGCTCGTCTAGTGTGAACAGTGTCTCCTGGCAAGGCAGAAAACAGGGAAAAAGGGCTCCCCACGGGATCTGCTCATGATGATGCTATGCGGTGCGAATCAATGAGGTTACTGTGGGCTGTGATTATTACTCGTCCTGCGTGGTGATTTGAACACTGATCTTCTAGTTTGCTGAGCTTTCATCTTCCTTATACCTAGCAATGATGTTCATGAGTACCAGTTCTGTCCGGTACCAAATTAATCGATTTTACTGTGCACAGCTCATCCCATCGCTCCACAAGCTGCATGCTTCTTCCCTAACGAGTGTGCAGTCCAGATATAGACCTCCATGTTGCTCTTTGGAAGCCTTTAGGTGACTTTTCAGGACTAATGTGATATCTTCAATTGGCTCTAGTCCTTGGGAAACGCTGGTGGTGAGGGCTGACAGTACAGCACACTCACAGCAGCAGGGTTGATACAATGGAGCAGGTCTGCCTTACATGTTTATCTGAAAGATCACAGCAGAATGAAAATACTCTTTATAGAGTGGGAGGCAACATTAATCTCTGCAGTCTGTTACTCTGAATCCTTGATGCCTCTCTCTTCTCTGTCTCTAGATTTCTAAGAGTTCTTGTTGTATGTTTGGAAAGCAGTTGCCATGGTCTACACTGATTAGGCCAGTTAAGGAGAGACCACATGGTGGTGTGCTATGTGGATTCTCTATTTGATCATGTGAAATGCAAGTTTTCCACTCTTTGACTGAGCAAAAATAGCATAAGCATATATAGTTGTATTTTCTGAGTGGCAAAACTCCATAGCTTCCCACAGATGGGATACTTTCAATCGACATTTAACAACTGATATGATTATCCAGCAATTTAGCCTCTGTCCTCCTCGGTCATTCCTTCAGAATGACTAGATGGGATTATCTGTTTGTTCTCTGGAGTACAGAACTGCTCTTCCATGCCGCCCCCGCCACCAACAGTCCGCCCCCATGTCAGCCTGAATCCCAGTTTGGTTTTGCATTTTATTTTTCTGTTTACTAGTAGCAGGTTCCTCGGCAGACCTGTCACTGTGTCTCTCCATTTCACAGTGGGTAATCATGATGCTGCAATTTGTGATAACATCAGTCTTTTCACAGGAAATTAAAAACATGCTCTGAAAATCCTGCACAAAAATGCAACCGTCTAACTGGAAGGAGAGCATATTGTGTATCAGTGGAGAATGATAACTCCAGAGAAGGAAGGAGAGGAAAACAAAACTGTTTAAAGACATCAGGCTGCATATATGATTGCTCACAGAGGAGCACTACAAGGTATAGTCCATGAATCAGAGGAGAATCCCATCAGCACTGGGGAATTTTAATGAAGAAAATGAAATTCTCATCATGTCTAAACCAGAAATTAACATGCATTAACATTTTTCTTCCCATGGCTCTTACTGCTAGTTTCAGCTATTTTGAAATATTTGGGGCCAAAGCAGGAGCAAATCTCTAGAGGGAAGAAAGCTATTAACATCGCCAATAGTTCACAACACAGCTTTGTTTCTTGAAAGGCACAGACACGGCAGGAGGTGCTTCGTGCAGCTACATGATGGCTGTGCGACTTTGAAATAATGGCCCCTGGGGCCCTGAGCCTACAAACCATTTCTCATGCGACCGAGAGACCCCCGGTCTGTGTCAGGGCTCCTTGTGAGAAGCAGGGCTCGCCGGGTGCCGTCCTCCTCCTCACTGGGGTTGGGAGGAAGCCTCAGTGACCCGACCAGAACCCAGACCAGGTTGAGAAAAAGCATTTTAGTAGATGGGCCACGCAGTCCAAGTGGCTTTTTACTCATGGCTAGGCCTGCGGTCATGCTATCTGCCAAAGAATTGTGGTCCTTTGTTATTTTTTGGCAAAATGGCTTCAGCAGACACTTCCCTGCTGCATCCATGTTCAGTGCAGCTGAAAAGAGATGGCAGGTTTAGTGAAATGCAAGGTCAGGTTGATGCCAGGATGATTTTTGCTTTTTTATATACCCCTTTTATACACCCCTTTATATAGCCTTTTATATAGCTTTTATATATCCTTAGTGCTTTTAGCCCACATACTTGTAACTCCCTAAGTCTGATACCCCATGTCCCGTTAAGCCAGGAGACCAAACATCCTGGAAGCCTCAGGTCTAAGGGACAGAAAGCCCCAGACACCAAGGTCCTCTCTAGAACACATCCTGTAAACTAAGACAGGCCCATCCAGGGGGGAGACTCCTCAGAATGGGGGGATTCATTCAAATCTCTCATTGGGGAATCTTTGATAGATGTGCTAATTTGCAAGGCCTATAAGTTGTATACATGATCTATCAGGTGCGCACATTCTGGTGGGCATTCTGGTGGGGGCATCCCGGGGTGTGCATTCCAGTGTGCACTTCAACACACTCCACTCAGACGATGTGGTGCACCAAGGATCCTAAATAAACGCCTAGGTAAAAACCCCTTTCCCTTTAATTGTGTCTGGGTCTCAATTTTAAGACCAGGAAAAGGCAACAAGGTGATGATAAAGAAAGAGTAGATAAAACAGGAACTCTTTCATTTAGTCCTTTTTCCAAAATTTCCTACTAATCTTAGGAACGAATCTGAGGGGATGCAGGGGACCATTAGGCCCAGTATAGTTAACTATTTCATATCAGAATGGCAAAGTATCTCCAGTAATGCATGTGCTCTATCTTGACAGAGCAGAGCAGTTAATTTCCATGGGGCAGATCGCTATAAAGGGTGCATTTCATGGGTAGACCACATTTTTATGTTAACTGCTGTGAGTTTTCCCCTGTATTTGCCCTTGTAAGCAAAACATGCAGACGTCCTGATCATCAGGACAAAATTAACAATAATATACTGCTGGTTGCAAGTTGGTAAATAAAGAGGAGCCAAACATGTGACATGGATATTGAACATGGAGATTTACATGTAAATAGTCCATGGGAATTGTCTGAATAAGTTTTATGCAAGAATATATGTGAAATTGCAGGATCAAAATGTTCTGTTTGGAAAATGGCTTCCTTTGTGTGTTTCTGTGCCATATCCTCATATAGAGGAGGCTCAAACCACTTAGTTCCTATTCCCTATCTAGTGGTATAATCTCATACAATACTTCCCCTTACCCAAATTTTTTTAAAAGGGGGAAAGAAGTCTATTTTAAATTAAGTCTTTATTTTACCTTAAAAGTCAAGTCAGACTCTAGACCTGGTCTTCAGTCTAGCTTTCAATTTTGGTTACTCCATATAATTATGTCCTTGATTTTTTAAATATTCCTTTTTTCTGCATGAGAGAAGCCCATAATCAGTAAGGGAAACGTACTAAATATATGGGCAAGAGAAAATGATTAGAGGCAAAGTGGTGATACAAGCAGAATAACAGAAACCTACGGTTCCAGCTGTATTAGGAATACGATTGTGTGTGGTGGGCTACAGATTTCCACTCTGTTCAGAAAAAATGTGATTTTTAATCTCGTGTTGGTTTTGATTTAATATACTGAAAAATTGCCTTACTGTACGCCAGCCTTTGATTTAACTGTCTTTACGTAGAATCCTAATCAAAAAGATCAGGTACTTGGGTTTACTTTGATTGTGGAATCTGTGCTGGCAAACAACATATATTTTCCTTTTATGGTGCTTCAACTTAGGACAAGCCCTGTGATTACATGTCAAAATAACATGCTAGTAACATGTCACCAAAACACCTGGTGAAGTTGGAGTGGCTATGTAATCAAACACTTCATGATTTAAAACAAAATTTTTAAAAAGTAACTGATGCTTAATACTGCTGAGAGGAAGGTTAAGTGTGATCTACCTATAAGCTTGTGTGTTGTTAAATAACAATAATAATTAAAAAGCAGTTCACAATATCTGTGTTCCTTCATGTTTCTGCTGGTAACCCTGTGGTTAAGTCAAGCAATGATTGATTTTAAGAGAATTATAGCTATTATAAACTGTAATCAGCAGAGGATGAGAATAATTATGCAGAGAAAGGGGGAAAAAGCTGAAACATGGCTGAGCAATATTCTGATTGATGGCAAAGTCATTTCCTGGCTGTTAATGACTGATTTTTCAACAGTCAGCACAAGTGCTAAATCTGTGGGGGCAAAGGGAAAGGAATGGTTGTGTTATACAGAAAACTACTGTCCTCAGCTTGCTGTTTTCCTTAGGAATAGATCAGGCTTGGAAAATAGCTGCCGACCATCGATCAGGACCATCTCTGTGTGACAGGACTGCAGCTTGGGGTGAGCGTGTTTGGAAGTGCTGTGAGTTGTGCTCTCGGTTTGCTCTACAAGCGCGCAGTGAGCCTTCATCCACTTCTAGGTCCTGCATCTCCAAACCCCACCAAAACAACGTGGAGAGGGCTAGTTTGGGGATATTACAGGGCGTGAGCAGAGCAGAACAGCACATATGACAGAAATCCTGTCTCAGCGAGACAGTCAGATAGGCTACTTGATCTGAAAGGTTTTCTATTTATGAAATCTCAGTTGACCCATCAGTTGTATTTGGCTCTTTGGTATTCTCAGCTGAAGCGAGTACCAGCCTCTCCAGCATTAGGCCGGTCAGATGTTACCCCTCATGTCCCGTCTGCGAGCTTCCCTCCTCGATAGCTTACATCTGCTCCCCTCCTGCCCTCAGACCTCTCTTGTTTTGCTCTCAGGAGAAAGGCATGTCTCCTCCAGAAAGGCTAATTACCTGCCCCTGCTCCATTTCCGTGTGCATGCACATGTGCTGGCGATATGCACGCAGGCCCCAGCGAGCGAGCACTGTGGGGGGTGGGATGCTGAGCAAAAAAACAATCGCTCTGATCTTACACGAGTCCCTGAAGGAATGTCTGCATGTGTGTTTTCAAGTCCTAAAATAATTCTAATTTCTATTTTATGCTACATGAGGTCATGGAGTGGACAAGCCTAGAGAACAGTGGGCTCCGGTTGACAGTTGTGTACTCTCTACACTGTGACACTTTCAAAAAGGAGACTAATTTATCTTATCAACCACAACCATAAAATAGGGTAAGGGATGGAAATAGATCAGAACCCATAAAACGGAGGGAAGCAAGACAGCCGCCATCCCGACAGGGACAGACGCTGCCCTCTGAGGTCCTGCTGACTTTGAAGAAGCTTGTGGGTTGTTCACTGCTGGCTTCGTGAAGCGTGTCCTGTCATGGGAACTCTCCCATCAGGTTTTAGCATCCAGAGAAGCTCCAGAAACACGCTTTTCCCCCCCCCCCCAACCTTCTCTCTCAGTGCAAAGGTGATGCAGGTGCTGGATTTTGAGAGCTGGCTGTATCCCGACGTGCACTGCTTGCCTGCAAACCTGCACCAACCACTTTTATAGGGAGCTTTCCATCTGTTCATGAAGTTATCTCTACATAATGCTTAGTACTTTCCAGCAGATTTCAAAGCACCACAGAAAAAACTTGGGTGGTGGATTTTCAATTATTTACAAAAATCCAATTTGTCCAGAGTTTTTATTCCCGATTCTAAACTGTGCAATACCAGCTTGATATGAGTGCTGTCTCACTAATTTTCGTGGAGTTGTACCAACCGGTGAAAACAGATGGAGTGAAGAATGCAGTTAGCAGCTGCATCTCCTCCCAACAGCAGGTCAAATGCATCTCAGCAGCCAAAAGTACAAGAAAAGAAGGGAGATCAGCAGAATAAATGTTAGAAACATAAAATGTTCATAATTCAGACTTGATAGCATTGGGATTCTTCATTAGGGACAGTAAAAGAGAAATAAACAGACAGAGGGAGAAAGACAAACTACTCACAGACAGTGTAACAGCAGAGTAATAAATACTTCTACTGTCACTCTTGCAGGCTCAGTGAAGAGATTGCTGCTTTTCTTTTCTGTAACTCCTCAGGCAGTGCCTCTGAAACCTCTGCTGTGCCACAGGACCCTACAGAACATTGTCCAAAGATGGGACAGAATACCCTCTATTTTTCTCCAAGCCAATTTACTAGTAACTTAAATCTCCTTTTAATAAACTCTTTGGAGATGCTGCAAAGATTTGTATGAATGCAGTGGGTGGCAGATTTCCTTTCCTTTCTTTGCTTTCTTTTTCTTTCTTGTGCTCATTTTGTGGATGTGACCTCAGGGTAAAATACTGAGCTATGTGTGGATCACAGACAACTTACTGAACCCTGTGCTTTGAATAACTCTTTTTCAGTAGGCAGGAGCAACCATGCTGGCTAGGATTAGTGTGCAGCAGTTTGTCTCCTCGCTCTATTGGTCCAGACATTTTCTTTCCTAGTGTGAAGTACATTTGCAGCAGAGACTTGGAGGAAATCATGCCTATCTGGAAGTGCATGGATAGTCCACTTGGTTTTGGTTACTGTGTTTAGTAATGAGCACGTGCCTAAAGTTCTTGCTGAATCTGAGGAGGTATTGGGCTGATACTGCTGTAGATTGCAATTTTCTGGTGACAAGGAAGACTAGGCAACAAGAGTGCCCATTCCCCATGTCATCCTTGGTAGCTGCAGCATAGGATAGAGGTGGATTCACTTTGTCCCCTCAATCCACATGACCTGGGCACAGCCATTTCTCATTGGCATTTCCAAGCTCCACCTGTGAAATGAGTGTGCTGATGTGGTCTGTGCATCATGCACCTGGGTACCCACAATTAGGCTGAGGTGACCAAAACCATGGTGCTTTGCTGTCCTTCCCCCTATGAACAGCGATGTCTTTCCTCCTTGTGCCCCTGCTGAGACACGAGCAGAGTCACAGCTCAGGTGGTGCACTGAGGATAGAGTGGGAAGAGGAATGAGGTTTCAGCAGCATTGCACTGTTGTAAGCCCACGGCCTTTCAGGGAAGGCCTTGGGGCAGCTGATAGCAGGCAGGCAGTGATTTCCACCAGGTCCTCTGCTTCTTGCCTCAGCAGGAGTTTTCTTAGACATAATCTATGTCCTGGTTTTGGCCTGGACTAGCCCCATTCCCCAGCTCACATCCCTTATTTCATTTCCAGGAGATGGCCAGCAAGACATTTCCCTCTCAACTCTAGCCACAGGTCCCTGGGTTAGCTGGTGGACTTCTTGGGACTGAACAGGTCTCACTGGATCTGGAAGCACGGTTAGTTCTGTCCACTCAGAAAGTCATACGTCTACTCAGACATCCAGGCAAGGGCATAAGAACTTAAGTTTAGACCTCTCTTTCTCCCTTCCTGCTTTGAAAACAGTGGCTTCGTGTTGGGAAAGTTTTAGGTGAGCTGTGGGTATAAAACGTTTTACAAACTAGCCCCATAAACAGTTTGAGCCAAAGGTGCCTCTGGAAGCCAGAGGGTAGCTGATGTTGCCAGCAAAGCTGCCAGGCATTGCCAGCCACCATGGAGCTTTGTTATCTGGATGTTTGTCGACTGAAAACTGGACCAAGAGCTATGCATGAGAGATACATCTCTTTCCTGGGAAAGGGCAGCTTAGTGCTTGCACATCAAGCGCAAGAGCAGCAAGCTTGCTGGGGTTTGTTTTCCTTCCCTCCTTCTTTTTGAAAGGAAATCGTGAGTCACGGTCCCAACAATCTGTAACATAACAGCACCGATGGCTGGATCAACAAACAGGCGAGCAGAAGGCCGTGCGGAGCGGGGGTGGGCGGCAGCCAAGTGCCCTTGCCTGAGCAAACGCAGCCAGTGGAACTTTGTCATCCAGCCCCTTTGGATGCCAAATGTATTCACTGAGCAAATGAGGCAGCTGGGTTGTTCCTTTTCAGGAAATGGCACAGGAAAAAGATTCCTGCAGTAGGCGACAGGCAGAGAAGCTGTGATGGTTAAATGTACTGCAGCTCTGTGCCGAAGTCCAGCTTGCCAGAGATTTTACTTCACCCCATGCATTCCAACACTGCTCTGCAAAGAGCTTGACCTGCTCTTTTCATGCTCTCTGAGCAAGTTTCTTGCCAAGATTTTCTCAACAGTGCTCTCAGACAACAAATCCGGTTTTTTCTCTTACACAGGGTCTTTCTCACCCTTAAAAAGCCTTTTATGTCACAAACGCAGCTTCCCACTGGCACCACACTTCAAGAAAAGACATGGAAAAATGAAGTCAGGAGATAACACACAGTGTAGTATAATGAGGGCACCAGTGTGGAGACATTTTTGCTTTTTTTAAAAAATGCCAAATAAATTCTGTTCCATAAAAGTGACAAGAAGCCAATTTAAAGAGAAGGAAAGACAGTTCCAGCATGAGTCACTGCTCTATAAGTTCTGTAAACTACAATAAAAAAAAAAAAAGCTGTATCCTCTTGGCAGCACACAGCTTAGTAAGCAGTCTACAGCCCAAGCTGGGAGACAAGTTACCCATCTGGTTTAGAGCAAGCACGAATGCAGCAGACAGGCTATGGATGCCAGCTATGGAGCCAGTGGAATCATGAGCACTCATCCCATCCCATCCCATCCCATCCCATCCCATCCCATCCCATCCCATCCCATCCCATCCCATCCCATCCTTCTACCATACTGGAAATCTGCTGTCTCCTCTGCCATGCTGGTTTGGGTTTTAGCCTAGCTTTCTCACAATCTAGAACATCTCGTGGGAGAGAACCCATCTTTGTTTGACCACAGGAAATGTGCACAAGCCCAGCAACAATTCATGAGTCCAAAGGAAGCCGCAGTGAGTGCCCTGCTCATGGAATTCCACTTCATCTTTAAGCCTTCATCCCTCAGCACTCATAGAAGGTTTTAAAAATACTATACTGAAAAGAAGCTTGGATCTGATGTATTAAGGTCTCTGGTGAATTTGCTTTTCCTCAGATCCTTTAGTTACAGAGAAGTGCCATGTTTGCAGTTTTAATTTTGGATGGCCAATGGCAGGATTGTTAAAAAAATATTTCTAACACATATATTTGCACAATGAAAGCATCTAATTCAGCCAAAAGAAGCAGGGAAACCACTCCTTTGTACAGCTTTGTACTTTTTTTCTTTTTTCATGTTGAAGTGACAAAACACATAATAAGTTACATCTGACTTGGTGAAACTTTGCATGTACAAGAGTTGGCTGGGAAATGCACTTTATCTGAACTTTGTGGCCAATGGCCAAGCTAAATAAACCCAATTAATATTAATTTCCCTTACCCCTTCCATCCCTTCCTTGGTAAATAGAACCACCTCTGGGATTTCTAATGGTAAGTTACCCTTGCAGCATCTGGTTTAACTTGGCTACCATATCGACAAGATGTTTTTCCACTTTGAGTCTATTTTCTCTTTTTTTTTGTAAACTTATAAAACTTCAGAATCCTTACTGCATCCCTGCAACTTTTCTTTTGTAAGAGTATTTTGGTCTCTTTCAGTTCATGCCTAGGCATAAAAGCAATCTAATCTAGCTTGGGAGATGTGAATTAAACTGTAAATATTGTTATGCTTAAGAGCCTTGGGGTGGTGTGTGACTTGAATGGATATGAAGATATTTAGCAAATATATCTGTGCTCTAAAGTAGAAAGAATAATTTATTACCCGTAGAACACAAGAAATTAAGCCATGCTGCAGCCATGTCTCAGCATTAGCTCTGCTACCTTCCAAGAGTATTCTTAAGAAAGAGAATCCTAACCTTAGGGGATTTTATGAAAAGATGTTTTATAGGGTGGGTGCTATGAAGATGACCTGAAGTTTGTATTCATTATATTCTGTGCAAAGTTTGTTGCCAAAATAGTTGAGCAAAAAATCACAGATGCGAACTCCCAATGCTATTCCCCTGTTTTTCTCACAGAAATGTTGTACCCTGAGACTCCAGACTCTCTGGTCTCTATGCACCAGGAACTGGACCTGGCTTGCCCGATTTGGAAAGCAGCTTGTGCATTAGCAAAAGTGCTTTCAGGATGGAGTTAGCATTTTAGTAACTCCTCAGGTCTGGCTGAGGCTGGGAGCCGTGGGGCTTCCAGTGCCTATGATATCCACCTCTGGGGCCACTTTGCCAAAGTTGTTCACTCTGTTACCACAGCTGGGACCAGGGTACAATGTGAAAGAGAATATTGTTGATGTTAATGCAAGATGTCAAAGAAACACTCTTGATGTTAATGAAAGAAAAAGAAGATGAAGGGGCAAAGCTGACGAAAGAGGAGAGAGGAGAAACTTGTTCAGAAACTTCAGAACCTTGTTGATTTGTGTGACCTGGGGAGCCAAGACATACAGACACGCTGTGACAGGCATGTACCAGCACGGTGATGTGCTCTGAATAAACTTAGTTCCCATCGGGACACAGGAATGGCTGCAAGGTCACGCCAAAGCCTGCCCCGTCTGGTGGTCTGCCTCTGAGCATGGCCAAGAGCCACGTGTGAGGACAGGGCAGACAAAGCGTGGTCCTCTGGAGAGCTCTGCCAGCACCCCACAGTCTGCACAGAGCACTGTCTGCAGACAAGATGAAACTTTTGTTTTTCCCCTGCAGCTGCTTTTTCTAGACTGTTAGTTCGTGGAAATGGCACATCCCAGACTGTGTCTGATCAGAGTTCTCTTCTTGAGGGGAGACACTGGTGACTTTGTTTAGCCTTGCTGTAAGTGGTTGAAATAACAAACCCAGTGAAGCCACAAACCCACTTCGTGTGCCAGAGCCCTGTGGTAAAATGACTGCAGAGCTTTAAAAACGCAGCACAGAAAATGGAAAGCTTCTGCCACATACGGAGCACTCCCTCAAGCCATTGACTGTTTCGGATCAAGTTAGAGATACATTTCATGCATAAAAGGGAGAACTAGATTGCTATAGAGGATGACTGCATTTTCCATGGAGGGAATTTATACTTTATCTAATAGCTGTGACATGAAACCCGTTTGCAAACCACCCTGTCCAAACACTGAAGGGCTTTTTTTGCAGAAGGACAGAGCATCTGCAGAAGCTGTCAAGAATTGATATACCTTTGCCTCAAGTCAAAGAGCAATGTATTGACTCTCAATGTGATTAGGATGGACTTTTGCCCAGAACAGGAAAATTGGTTCTGAATGAAAATTGCTCTTCAGAAGTAGCTCTTTCTTAATGACGCTATTATTATTTTATTTTAATGTAATTAGGGTTATGTTCTTAGATCGTAATTGTCATTGTTATACTTCCCTTAAGTCAGCATAGCATTACATTTAGTGGTCTTAGTAATGATGCAAAAGGGTTGTGAATCTCGCCTGCCACGGATAGAGCCTTCTGTTTCTACATAATTTGGTTGTGCTTGGAAGAGAAATTGGCCTTGAGGTGCCTCAGAAAGGTATTGTCTTGATCATAATAATTACCTGAGACTGAAAAACCATCTGGTTAAAATCAGGTCTTCTTACATGCTTTATGTACCATCTTTAAAACACAGTCTTCCTTTACCCCCCTGAAAAATTAGAACAACTGACCTGTTTAAGCATTTTTCTAGTCATATTATTTAACAAATTGTTTTTTAATAGCTGCATTGGGCAATGAACTATTTGAGTTGAGCCCATGGTGACCATTTTCCTGCAGCACTGGGATGCTGGATAATGAATCTCTCTGTTCCAAGGACCTTGGGAGCTGGGGAAGGGTTCACCACACAGGCCCAGAGGGTACACTGCTAGGTGTATTTAATGTCTTGAAGGCGAGCAGCATAGCAGGATGCTGTGGAAAAGCTGACCTTCCTGTCTTGAGAAATAAGGATGCCATAAGTGATAAAAGAAAACCCCCTCTGTGTTCCCTCTCCCTCTCTAGTAATGTAGTAATGCTGCAAGAAACAGCCTAGCCTTCAATTTAATTTCAGTCACTCGTGCATTTTTTACCCATGACATCACCCTGAAGTGATTAGGAAATTATATCCAGGATGTGAACTCAAGCAGAAGCTTATGGACTTTTCACTGTGTCACAAGGAACAAGAAATGAGGTGACTCCTGCCGTTTTTCAACAGGTCTCCCAGTGGGTATTTGTGTCCCGTGCTGCACTCGGTCTAATCATCTTTCAAGTCGCTCCACATCAGATCGAGTGGAAAGGAGACCCCAGCCAGTATGTGAGGGTCACTCTGGCTTGGGAAGCAAGCAAAGGGATAACATGTTTGAGTGACGAGATTGGTGAGGTGCCACAGCAGCCCAGGTGAGCAAAGATCAGTGATGAGTTGACCTGCAATAAAACCGGCTTTGGTGTAACTCCACCGTGACCTCTCCCTTCAAAAATATGCCCATTAGCTTTGTCCTAAAGAAAAAGAAAATAAAAAACCAATTTAATTTCTCCAGAGGAAAAAGATTAGGAAAAAAAAAAATCTGAATTCTCACACTTTTGTGCTGTGATAACATCCGTACCTCCCACAATGTGTTTGGAGATAGTGTGACTTTGTCAGCAGAAGATGATGCCAGCCACTTTGAGAAATGCCTGGTCAGGTTTCTATCATAACTCACTGTCTTGTAAATATGTTTAATTTCTGTTTTAGCAGAGACTGTCTTCTAGTAGAAATACAGAGATTTGTGCATTTATCCTTCACAGAAATCATAATGCTTCTGGAGCTCACAGACAGGCATTACAAATACCTCCCTGCAAGCCTCACTCTCTGCGAAGTTCAGTGTCATCTGGCAGCAGGAGACATCAATCACTACTCAGAAGCGCAGGCTAATGTTTCTAAGCCAGGCAGGGCTTGTATCTGCTTCCCAAATAGCTTACCCTATCAGTTCTCTTTATTGAGATTGATTCCCCATATTTTGCTAGTTTGAGGATATAGTCCATTTATATTTATCTTGTACTGTAAAGCTAATAATCGACATTGTTACTGTAGTTATTTTATGAGCCAATTTCTTTGTACCCAAGGGTGTTTTTATTACTCCCCTTTTGGCCTTTCCTTCAGAATACTGAAAGTACACAGTGAAGGGGGAAGCAGTGTCGTGCAGACTTCATAACAAAATTCATTGGTTGATTATTATTATTTCTTTGTTTATGTCACACTCCTGCTTTCTGTTTCTCTGGTTCTGCCTAGAGGACTAACCATCTGTGCAAGTCAGAGAGAGGCAGCTTTAGTTTAATTTCACATTCTCTGCATCCCCTGTGTGAAATAGAGAATAGCCAAGATGCCCTGTCCCGCTGGTCTTTGGTGACAGAGACATTGCACAGAGTATTAAGAGGGTTGGCCACTGCAGCCACTCTCATCCTGCTAAGGCAATTTCCTATGCTACAAATATTTCCCTGAGAAAAGTTACTGCTGGTGGAGTTGAGCAAATATGGCAATGGAGAACTGGACAGGGAGGGACTAGAAGATACTCTATTTCTTACTCTCTGCATTCAATTTAGCATCACTTTATGCCTGCAAAACACGGTATCTGAAATTTTGGGTTAATAATAAGCTATCAGAGAACTTAATGACTTTTCTGTCAGGCTGAATCTTGCATAGATGCATACGAGCATTTGTACCTTCAACTTGTTATGGAAGATGACATATTTACAGAGGGAAATTTTCATCCAGAAAATTAGGAACTGAACATGAGGCAAAATGGCATAAAGTTGGTGTCTCATTTCCTTTTTGACAGTGAGTCTGTAGGCTGATGACATCCATACTGCTAGGATTACTCCGAAGTTGTCTTAAAACACATGATCCTGTGGAGACTGACAAATACCTTCATTATTGCCAATTAGTGCAGAATAGTATGAAAGATGAGCCAATTGCCTGGGCCCGGAGGCTCCTCCAGCAAGTGAATTGATGGTATCAGTCAGAAGAAACTCCAGATTTCAGAGCCAGGAGGGGCCACTAGATCACTGAGTCTGACTTCTTGAATAACACAGCCATTACTTTTACTCTGTTACTCATATCTTCATAATATCTCCCTTCTCACAGATGGATGATTAGGCAAGATGATGGGAAAACAAAGGGAAACAGATCTGTCTTCAAAGATACGAAACAGCCACAGCCTTGGTACCCTGACACAGGAGCACACTGACACTCGCTGATGCCTTTCTATCAGCCTCAGAGCCCAGTGGAGCAGCCCAGTGGGTAAGCCTATCTAGGTCTCTTCAATTCTCAAACAGACACTGTCAGTCTGGGGTGAAAATATCCCGTCTGAAGAGTACTGGAACCCTGTCAGTGCTGAAGGGTCGATACGTCTGTCAGTGTTGGCATTTCAGAGGCAGCATCCCCTGGGTGGAAAATTGGTCCTAACCTGGGAACAGGACCTCAGAGAAGGTTGCCTCTGTAGCCTGTGGACCTGTATATGTACTGTGGACTTAGTGGACCTGTATACGCACTGTGAACAGATTCTTGCTGCTATTTATATAAGAAAAAATCATTTCTTGAGAATAATATTTTTATGGTTTCTTATATTCTGTAGCATTTAAGACAAACAGTAATTATCACAGATGTCTTTCACAGAACATGTCTCAGTCTCCTGAATGACTGTGATAGGTATCTGAGGGGTAGCACTGTAAAGGGGTGTCCTGAGAGTGGAGCTGGGGAACCAACCTTCAGCTACGCGTTGGGTTGTTAGTGGCTAATCCAGAGTCTTCCACTATTCAGCCAAAATATTAAACAGACAAGGAGGGAGCCTCGTAGCTTTCTAGGGACACTTGGAGTCTACACAGATCAAAGAGGAACAGCAGGACTTTTGGATCCAACCTTACGTCCACTAGATGAGCTTGATCAGATTGGATATTTTCTTTTTAATCTCATGATGATCTATTCTGGGAATTTTGGACTCGGTTTCTCTTTCCAGTAAATGATTACCTTTGATGAGATTTCATCTGGAGTCACTCACCTCTTAGATAATGCCACAAAATCCAACTAAATTAGATTTTAAACACGACCATTTCTTTCCTTAACACATTTGTATTTATCAGTTTACACATTTTCTCAACTAATATTTCTTAGATAAAAACCTAAAACTAGCTTTAATGAGAGCTACAGGGCACTTCTTAAAGTGCCAGAAATAAGCGTTTTCCTTCCTTCTAGGAAAATAGTTTTTTCCTAACGTGATTTTAAATTACTGAATTTCTTTAGCGGCTTTAAATTACTCTGCAATAAACAGTACCTAATCTATATTCTCACCTAAAAGGAGGCTTTCTACTCTCATTCTTATAATCTGAATTCTCTTTTTATCCCCCAAAGGTATCAGCAAGGAGAAAGAAATGTCTTAGAGTATCTGAGTCAGACTGTCCTGATGGGAGATGCCCATCTTTCAGTGGCTTTATAAAAGACAACTTTTCTCACCTGTGGTTCAGGCCAAGGCTATAAATCCAAGGTGATGGAATTACGTACTTTCCAGGGGAATCACGCTCTCTCCATTAGTATCCTGCAATAAAGTCAGTAAGTTTCTCCCTGTGAGTTTTGTTGTGCCTAGGCAACCGCACGACCAGCGTGTGATACGACCAGCTGACATTGTGCGCTCAGCTAATTTGCTGTTGAAGCGCAGATACCCAGGGCCATTTGAGATGCCCTGGGCAAAGTGGGATGTCCCCACAGAGCTGGCAGATACAGCACAGGACCTGAGGGAGAGCTGTGATCTTCTCAAGGATAGGTTGGATACCCCAGGGTGTCATAAATGAGAAAAGCTGCCCACATTGATGCCATGTACTGAAGCTTGCATAAAACCTAAAGCCATCCCCATCCCCTCTCTAGATGCTCGGCCACAGTCCCACGAGGCTACGGAACGCCTTGAAAATGAAGAAGGCCGTAACAGCAGAGTTCATCAGCTCCAGCTCATGATGGCATTTCTAACATCTGGACCTATAACTGCAAGTGACTAGTGACAAGGAGACAACGGCTAAGCATAATATCAACATTTTGTTAACCGTGTTTGCAAAAGCAACCAGCCCCCTTCACCCCTTGCCCTCGCCGCTGGAGCAGGAACTCCCCAGCGGAGGCGGCAGCCTGCGTGGAGTGGGGAAATGGCCTCACCACGGGAGGATCACGGCATCACACTCCACCTCCCCGAGCTCCCCGAGGGCAACCCAGGGTCAGGCACGGCCTCCCGGGCTCCCACTGCTTGTGTGGTTGCTGCTGCTGCCGCTCTCCGCCAGCCGCTCGCTGAGGCAGCGGGTGCAGGCACAGCTTGGGAAGTGCCGAGCTCTGCAAATTCCCCCCTCCTGCCTGGACATTCCCTGCTCGTGTTTTCACTGACCGGTGCTGACGGCCACAAAGTATCCGTGCTATTTCTGAGCGGGGGATTTTCTGTCGGGGTAGCTACATGCAGGAAATGTGATGCTTGGATGGAGCTATCCGTGCTATGCTCTCCCAAAGCCACCGAGCCACTATGATGAGGGATTGCCCGAGCATCATGTTGTTCTAGCAGGAACTATTTTGTTTTTTTTTTTTTAGTGCCTTACCAGGAGAAATTTAATGTCCTCACACTTGTCCTATGCAGGGGAATTTCACAAAGTTTCATTCCAGCCTATCCATGGCCATGGCAATAACAGCCATCTCAAAAGATGGGGATGCAGGGTAGTGCTGATTTCTCAGTCTGCTAGAGGTCCAGCCTGCAAAATCCAGTGCCAGAAGAGATATCCTTGCCTTGGCATCAACTGCTCAGGCAGGAGACGGTGCAGCCATTACAGGGAGGATGCTGTGCAGCTATTTAACTGCTACCCAGGATGGTGGAGCACGCTGGTCGTGTGCTTTATCCTGCCTTTCTCTTGGATAGACCACATTTATGTGTCTGTGTATGGGTGCACATTTGCTGGGTACTTTAGGGGATATGAAGAGAAGATGAACTAGCATATAATAGGAATAACAGGAAAGTATTAAAACGTGATAATATTGTCCTTAACTTTCTTTAGTTACAGTTTACACTTTCGCCTTTTCTAGTCAGCCAAATTTCTATGGTAATTAATACACTGCAAAAACATTTCTGTTTGATGTAGTGCCGTGATTTCAGCCTTAATGCATAGTCTTGGCTTATCTAACTACTTGTCTGGGGTCTTGTGAATCTCTGGAGCAGATTGATGCCTCTTCAAAGCCATCTGGAAGAAGATCTACCCACTCTTTTTTCCCCCTGCTCTTTTAATTGGGACTGCTGGCTGGCCCCGTGTATCAGAGCAGTACAAAGGCTGAGAAAACAGAGAGGTCTTACACTAAGCCATTCGAAAGGGCAGCAGGAGACGTCATCCATTTTGTGTACAGATATGTTTAGATAGATGTGGTAAGCCATGAGAAGTGGATGCCTTGACAGGTTACTTTTCAAAGACTGCTGATTTGCAGTGACCTCTGACTGCTCTGAAAACAGCTGAATTCTGCAGACTCTGGTAATCTGAGATAGAAACTGTTTTGAAGTCGGCTGGGTGTAAAGAGTCTATTGCTGCCCTGGGTCTCTCAATACCACCAGGAAAAGCAGAGCAGGGGAAAACAAGGATGCTGTAGCTGGAAACTCCCTTGTCTGATTTTGTATGGGACAGCTTGCTCTGTTTGTAGAAGAGCACCTGGATGAAAACCATGCACTTTTATGCTCAGATGTTGTCAGTCCCCCCAAGCCAGCCATTGCCTCTGGAATGTGTGTAAAAATACCTTGTTCCTCACTACATGATGCTTCCCTGTTCTGTGGGAGCCTCATATAAATGTATTTCAAATGCACAGCGTGTTATATATCATGTTGTGGTCTCACATATAAAATATAGACTGTGTAGGGAAAGGTAGGAACACCACTCTTCTCTTTCAAACCATGTTATGTATTAAAACTATCAAGTTAGCATAGTTCTTCCTGGCCTGTACTGGGGGTCTGTTACCTTTCTATCAGACACGTAGAAGTTCAAAGTTCCATGTTTTGGGAAGTTAAAGTAGCCAAGTATCAACGCTAAATTTCTTAGGGTATCTCTAACTCATCTGCTTTAATAAAAGCCTCACATGCATTTTAAAGCTTGAAGAATGTTATTCCTAGAGCTGCTAAAGTAATTTTTGATGCCGAATCATTAATGACAGGAGACATCACTGTGGTTTTAAATGAGTGAGCTTTACTCAGCACTTACAATGCCTTTTGTGAGGGTGGCTGATTTCCTTCTCCATTTCTAAGCCTTACTTTAAAAAAAAAAAAAAAAAGACAGAAAAGTCAAATGTCCTTTTAAGCCCCAGAAATCGGAAGGCAAATGAAAAAAATGGATAATTATCTATGGTGCAGTTTTATGATTTTTAAAGCCATCTCATAAGTTTGGTTGTCATAATATTGCGTTCTGCTTGATTTGGATTGGCACTCCCTCTGTATATTAATTTTATATGTTAATAGTTTTACAGAGATATGCTAAGTGCCTAAAAGCACCAGAGAAGATTAACAGTTGCTAACAAAACACCATAAATGGGTCTGAGATGATTAAAGCCCCCCTTCGAAAGCAGGAAAATGTCATCTCTGCAATTGTCTCCGGTGTAAACGATCTCCCTCCGGCCCCAGTGCTTTCTGTTCAGATGCAAATCCCAAACTGGAGTAAGTCGATGCAATCCCATTCACTTCTTCAGCTATTCTGAGCTTTGATTCTGGCGTTTATAACCCACATTTTTAAATACAGATATGTATTTTCTTCTGCCGTACGAGTAATTCTTAGCCATGTTTCCACAATACTTTGATCTTAAGACGACTGAATTGAATGTAAAATCCTGCTTAAGCAGATTGTTAATATTTTGCTGTCTTGTTAGTATAGAGATTGTATCAGTATTAGATTTTAAACTTAAAGCAAAGCTAGTTTTAGAAAAAGAAATGGCTACAGGGGAAATTTTGTTTGGTTTATATATGGTCACAGTTATTAATTTAGGGTGAAATACTATTTTTCAATACTGGTTTTTTACACCTTAAATACAGATCCAATTTTAGCATTCTGTATACTTTTTGAGAATTTAGTTCAAAGATTTGAGTGGATTTACAGCTGAATTGCCAAAGTCCTTTAGATACATATGTACATAAATACAGAGGCTATATCCCAGGAAAAAAAAAGCTTTATTTAGAATAAAGATCACTTTCATCCTGTTTTTTACACTAAAATTTAATTTTATAATTGTTAAAAAACAAAATAAATTCATTACTGACCTTTCAAGGGTGATTTCTAAGCATATGGGGATCATCTACATTTTGAAAGCAGTTGTTTTTATGACCTGAAGAGTATACATGAAACACTGGGATTTGAGCTGCTTTCTGAAGAAAAAAAAAAAGAAAAAAAAAGAAAGACCTGCTCCTTCTGGCTTATAAAATATTTCTCTTTTTCTTGCAGTGATTTATCATATTATAAAAGTATCATCAACATATAATGGTCACATTCTCCAGCGCATAACAAACATACGTGCTTGTTACTGCCGACTGAACGAACGTGTGCCTCCAGAACCATGATGTTCCACAGAAAGAAACATATGGAGATAGGCAGGACTTGTTAATTTGTTCTCAAAAGGATACAGATAAAAGCAGATGCTAAGGGGCAATAAATTACACTTTTTTGGTACATTTTCTTCTGTCTTTTTTTTTTTT
>VZTA01007416.1:0-25846 GCA_013398855.1 Mohoua ochrocephala | reverse complement strand
CTGCCAAGAAGGAATTGGGGATACTGGTAGATGAAAAGCTGGACATAACTGCAACAGTTATGGGCTGCAACAAAAGCATTGTGGCCAGCAGGCTGAGGGAGGTGATTCTGCCCCTGTACTCTGCTATGGTCAGACCCTGCCGTGGATTGCTGCATCCACCTCTGGAGTCCTCAACATAAGAAGGACATAGAGCTGTTGGAGGGAGTCTACAGGAGGGCCATGAGATGATCGGAGGGTTGGAACACGTCACATATGAAAACAGACTGAGAGTCCTGGGGCTGCCAGCCTGGGGAAGGGAAGGCTCCACGGACACCTTATTGCGGCTTTTCAGTACTTATCGTGGCCTACAAGAAAGATGGAAACAGACTTATTAGCAGGGTTTGTGTGACAGGACAAGGGGTAATGACTTTAAGCTAAAAGAGGGTAGGTAGATTTAGATTGGACATAAGGAAGACATTTCTTAAGGTGAGGGTGGTAAACACTGGAAGAGGTTGCTCAGAAGGCTGGTAGATTTCCCATCCCTGGAAAATGCTCAGCACATGCTGAACTGAAAAGACATTTTAGTTAGTTTTTAATAACTAGCTAAAAGGAATTGTAAGAAAGGACTCCTATACAAGTTACTATAAGCATAGTACAAGAAGTATACGTGCCCATACATGTAAATAGTGTCTCGCCACATTTTATCAATAAACAGGTAAAAATGACAGTCTGCGTCACTCAGCTAGGTTTTGCTGGTAAATGGCAAAGTGTTGTGGCAGTCTTGAATGTGATAGTGGCACTAAAAAGATGCAAGTGAGAGTTTGAGCTTAACGTAAACACTCTATTAGTTTGGATGACAGTGTACTAATAACATTTAAATCCACATTTTCTGTAGTGCTCTTTAAATGATGCTTGTGTCCTTGTGATTATTTTGCTATCTGTAGGTGCTCATTTTCATGGAGTCAGTTTTGACTAAAGCTTTGTTATTTGTTTTTGAAAGGTCTACTACATTAGAAACAAAACATAAATTTCTCTTATTTACAATAGGTTGGCTGTAAGATAATTTTCTGTGATCTCACCCACAGCAGAATCAATTAAGAATTCTTGCTACTTACTAGCCCATTCCCTTGCTATTCATTTTGTATGCTTTGATAGAAAATTGAACTCAAATACCTTTGATTTATGTTTTCATTTGGGGGAAATTTACAAATATCTCTTTTGTAAGAGAACTTTGTGGATCTATACCAAATACTGTGTCTTTTTCTTGCATAGCATATTGCAAATAGTTTGCATTATGGGTAAAACCCAAAGCCCCTTAAGTTATCTTGTGGATGTCAAGTAACCAATTTGAGAACAACTGGCTGACTACCTGGAAAGCACTATCGTATCATGTGGTCATTTGGGGCATTTCCTTGGTTTAGTTTTTCAACTTTTCTTTATTGTTCGTAATCTTCCTTAGGAAGGTAGGCAACCATACTGGTTACAGCACTGAATAACTGATGGCTTAAATGTTGAACAGCAAAGTAGTTAACAGCTTTCAATCTCTGTAAAGTAAAATCAGTTTCCCTGGGTATTAAGGATCATTGCAAGAATTTACTGGCATCAATGACATGATTAAAGACCAGATTAAGACCAGGTGTGGGTCCATGAAATTCCCAAGTGCACAAATTTACAGGCACTTTTTAAAGCATATATAATGATATAGCTAAAGGCTGTTGTTGGCAATCTGCTCCTCCCTAGCTTACTCATCCTCTGCTCATGCTGATGAAAACTTCAGTGCAGTAACTTCATGGCACATAATTCAATGATGTTAAAATAGGATAATTTATTCCCTTCCCTCTCACATTTTATTTCTTTCTATTAAATAAATTTCAGGCTCGGAAGTAACAAGGGAGTTGAGTTCGTGACCTGAATATAGCTGAGATTTACCTGCAGATTGCTTCCAGTCCCATCACATGTTCCTTCCATTTTCAAACTGCTGTTCTCTGTAGTAATATCACATTAGTTTTTCATGCAGAGATTTTTAGACTCTGAGTTCCAATCATTTTCATTTTATGATGATCAGTCAATGCGTGTGAGTCAAACCCTGATTTATTCCAGCCATTAGGTGGCAGAGATTCTTGGGTGTTTGGACTGCAAGCACTACATTTTGCCAGAAGCAGGTGCTTCTGATGTTCCAACATGCATATTTTGTGATCTTCACACAGTCAGAGCCACAGAACTGGTATGTCCTTCCTTGAAGAAGGAGAGGGGGAAGTCAGGTTTCTCTCAGGAGGGAGAGGGAGGTGGCCTCCAGAGGTCCAACGCACTGTCCCTTAGAGTGGTCCTAGACTGACTTTACAATGGCCTCAGCATCGTCTCTTAGCTTAGTTCCTTTGTCTTGCAGGACCTGGACTACCTGGCAGTTTCTCTGTAGCCCCAGTAGGAGAGTTACACATGGGGTAATGCTAAACGAAGCTTGGTGTTAGGTTCCTTCCTGCTGCTTCACTGTCACACGACACACAGGATTTCCAGCGTATGCCATCAAATACTGCATAGGTCAAGGTTAGCCTAAGGTTAACTCAGTTATTTAAAATGTGTATGTACTGCTGATAAAGTTAGCACTACAGATCCTCAAATTAATTTTCTGAAAATGTGTGGCACATCTTGAGAAGAAAAAGGGAAAAAACAACAACAAAAAAAGCATTTTTGGAAACAGTGCATAATAGAAAGTTAAAGAGGGCCCAAGATGTTTGTTTCTATTTCTTTTTTAAGCCCACTCCCCCAAATTGCTGAATAAAAGTGTGTGTTTGACCCATTCCTAGCTGCACAGAAGTGTATTAGCTCCTACATGTACCCATTCTGTTTCGGGGAGCAGACAGGACATAGCCAGTCTTGAGCTGCTTGAGGCATAATCCTCCTTCTCACCCAGCCCTCTCATTCATGCCTCCTGTGAGATAAAATGACCTATAGTGTTAAGTGACCTATACTACCACTCTCCACTTTGAGAGCTTGAAATAGATTTTCCATGTGTCTGATGTGAAAATCCTGACAGTGCCCTACAACCTTTTGCCTGAAGCATGCAGGAGAGCAAATGGCAGATATGGAGGCACTGAAGTTTAAGGCAGAAGAAATCTGTCTGCAAAACACCAGAACATGCAACTGTCTCGCCGCATGGCATAAAAATGGCCTCCTCGACAGATTTCTGGAGTTGGCCAAAGTAATCATAAAATGTACATCCTGCTGCACATGTGAAATGCCTTCCTGTCCAGGGTGATGCAGAGTAACTCCACAACAGAAGAGTATTTGGCAATAAGGTTAACAGACTAAGTACGGTCGTGAAATAAGGCCGGAAGTTAAAGGGAAATGTGTTTTGGACTTCCGTATCATAGACTTATCTGTGGTTTTCAATATGAGTTGTCATTTGAGAGTATTCACCAGGAAGCTTGTCTGGAAATAGTCAGAGATCAGATCTTTTGATGTCTATCTGCTAAAATCAAAGATGTTTAGTGTAAGGTGCTACTCTTGAAGAGTAGTTATAAATTCATCTGTTTTTTTGATTCAGCAAAGTGTGTGTTCAGTAGAGTGGAACTCAACCTAATGAGGAACTTGCAAGCTCAGTCTGTCCAACTAGCCTCGATGTGCCAGAGGTCAGAGGTTCTCCTGACTGAGCTATACAGGTGTTTAAATCTCACTGGTGGGATTTTTTTCCTCTTTTCTAACATAATCATTTAATGGAGTTTGAGAAATATTTTCTGAGTAAACACAGTAGCCTTTGTTTTCACTGCTGAAAGGACGACTTGGGAAGAATCTTTGTTCTGCAAATACAAGTAATGATGTTAGAGATTTGCTTAGAATCATGAAGACAGTTTAGGGAGAATTAAAAAAACATCAATGTGAGAAATGAAAAAGATGTATTATACCAATAGGTTCATTCTACCTTGTAGGAAAGAACAGAGGAAAAAAATCCTAAGTTATCTTGTTACCCTTTTGGTACCTTTTCTTATTGATATGGAAATGCTTTTGAAATTTTTCAAATACTGCTCTATTTTTTCTAGATAAGTAGAGAACATACAGGAACAATGTCTGCTTTCCTCTCTTTGCTTTTCTTTGTTTTTTTTCCAGTGAATATGATAGAACACACATTCAGAGAGTGATTATTTTGTCCTGGTTCCACCCCAGACCAATACATTTTTATTAACCGAAGATTTCTGACAACCCTTTAGATAGCAATTTTAATTAACAGCCCAATTATTAAGAATATACCCGCTCAGAGAAGCATTCTAAACAACACAATTGTAAAGGTTAATTGTTCGGATATAATTAGAGCCATACTCTATCCTTAAAAGTGCTGGTGAATTTCTACAGTCACATTAGTTAAATCATTTAAATCTATCTTGGACTAATGCCATTTTCTCTAAAATCAAAATCTGCTCCATAGACCTTGGTTATCCTCTTGCTTATGATATTTTTGTTGTAGTATGATGTGAGTGTCTTCAAGGTAAAAGTGAAACTGGTCTTCTCATCTTTAAACAAACAAACAAACAAAAAAAACCCGGGCAAACTCTTTAGAGAAGAAATGAAACAATTGCTTCTCTCTACTGGTCATTCCCTTCAGACTTTGGAACAGAAGGCAAACCCTGTTTTCTGTGCAGCAGTTTTCTGAAGATTAACTGCAAAATAATTACTACTTTTCAGTTGTGTGAATCAGTGAGACACAAGGCAAGAATAGTTGGAGGGGTGTTGAAAGACAGGGAGGAGGTGATGGTGTTAATGGAAAAGAAGTGGGTGGTAAATGCACATTAAAGACCCTGGGATATTAACCTTTGACATGCACATGTTGTTTATTTCATTCTTGATTAATGTTTTTAAAATTTAGAAGGAAAGGCACCTTTTGGCCTTTTAAACAATGCACACCTTCAGTAAAACACTTCTCTTTGTTTTGTTTTTTTATTGGAAAGGGGAAAAATTAAATGATGCTATTCAGGCTCCCAGCCATTTGACTGCATTTATAGCAATAGTTGATGGCCTCTTATTTGGAGCCTGTGTGGTTTCATTGAGAGTGCAACACATGCTGCATTCATCCAGAGGATTAACTGAATTCTCTGAATTAGGAGGGTGACCTTGTCGAGCACAATGTGTTTGGAGACATGAGGTATTGGTTCTCCTTGCTTTTTAGGGAATTTTGGGGTTTGGGGTTTTTTTTTTCTTTTTTCTTTTTTCCCTGAATTTTGTAGGCTAACTTATCCATGTTCCCTTTCTCATTTGTTTTTGGGTGAGTACTGACAGCATTCTTAATGTGACAAGATGTCACTGTTGTCCAGATATTAGTGAAACCAGTGTTTTATCCTTAAAAAAACAAGCAATGAGTATTAGACAGAATTCTGCCTCTGCCACACCTGTAGGGTTCTTCTGCTTCCCAGTGGAAACCACTTGCAAGAATCCAGTTTGGCCTATAAACCTTCGGTCGTGCATTGAGAAAGACTAGCCCTAGGATGGACGAACTGGGCTCAGTACTGCTCTGCTGACAGTCTTATTGTATTTCAAATTTTAACTCACAGTAGTAAGTAAATTGTCATCTTTGTATGCGACCTTGCCATATTTCCAGAGCAGAATCACTGTGATCAGTGCAATTATTTGATATTGGTATTTTACATGAGACCCTTAAAAAAAAAATCAAATTCCCACTTTCAGTGTGAGATATTAAAGAACAGATTTTCAAGGTTGTTTAAGGTCTCTGGGTGCCAGGTTCCCATTGAATTGTACAGGTCTCTGCTGTAGCTGGGAAATTCTAGCCCCAAAGGTCTTGAAGGGGAAACGATCCCCATTTTCATCCGATCCTTAATCCAAATTTCTTTTAGCAATACAGCATAACAATATGTAGATATTGTTTTTTCTATAGATGTTTCTCCTTGCACTACGTGACTGAAATGTCTCCTACAAATGCACCTACGGTGAGCTTTGGTTTGAAAAATCAGCATAATGAAATGTTTTTTAGTGTTGTAGACTTTAGTCTGTTTGCATAGCATGCAGTTTTATTTCTGTAAACATTAGATATTCATATCTGTTATTTATGTAAATTTCTCTGTCTGCTATAGATTTGCAATCTTTGCATATTCTCTATTGAACTTTGATTATGCTGTTTGTAAAACATAGACAAGAATTTACAGCCAATTCCTGGTAATGATGAAGCGTTTTCTTGCTTCTCAGAAGTATACTTAATCTTTTAATTTTATCAGAGGTGGAATTTAAATAAACACATCTGGAAAGCTATCTGAATGAGAGTGTTTTTGTTTCTTGAGGACCTTTCAGTAAACGTAATGTGACTGAAAAGAGCTGCTGTGTGTGGGAGTAGTGGTGTTTGAACTGCTGATTGCTGCCAAAGGTTACTGGAGTGAAGACAAATGAATCCTTCAAGGCAATTAAAAGAAATATAATTGATGAAACAGAAGCTGCTAATCCCTTCCAGTTTCATATAACTTAAGATTTAGGGCATCATGCCAGAGACATAAGCTGCAGAGAAGGTGAAAGCCACTGCTAAAAGTTGCGTACAAATGGTGTGTCTTTTGGGGAGGAAAGAGCACCAGAAGCATATCACACTAATGCTCTGCACACTCTAGTGGCTCCCTATTCCATTCAGAACACACTTCGAGGTCCTGATCCTGCTGTTCTTAATGGACTAGGGCCTGTCTTGGAGACTGCCTTTCCGTTTTCAGCCGGGATGCACAGGTTTAACAAAGATGCTGCTGTGATTATAGCCCGGTGTGAAGCTGGGAGCCTGAGGCTGAGAGTACTTCAAGCATGGCTTGAGTGACCAGCAAAGGTGAGAGTGACTGTGGGCCTGCTTATGGCACATTGTGAAGACCAGAATTTTCCCTATAAATCTTCCCTCGGCGGAGAGATCCAAATTAGTTTAATTCTCATAACGGGAAAGAAGTGAAAAGAGGAAAAGGTTGAAGTGGTAGGATAGATAAAAACATATCAATAAAAAAAGCCAGGGGAATGTAATAAGCATGTGCTATTCTGGAAAGAAGGCTGATTTTAAAAAAAACCCAAAACTTTCTGCTATTAATTAAACTAATTTGCATCCGAACAACTTTAAAATAGACATCTTTCCTATCTTTCTTTAAAAAAAGAAAAGGAAAAAAAGAAAGAAACCGTCTCTGATTTTTATCAATTTTGGTTTTTTTTATTTTAAGGTGAGACTTGCGTGTTGTCTTCGGTTCAAATTTTAGGTTTTTGTGCTCTCACAAAAGTGCCTATCAACTACTGGGTAGTTAAAGGGTCATCACTTCAGGTCTGCTAAGAGCAGTGTGGTTTCTGTGTTAGCAAAGAGATTTAAGAGGAACGAACAGCTGAACCCAGAGGTCGGAGAATTCCATTGGCAGAAACTGTTGCTGCCCTAAGCAGGTCAGCTGAACTTTTAATATATAGAATTTTTAGCTTACTGTGCCACAACCAGAGCTTGGTTTTGTAACGTTTCGTGCTATGCTTCTACTTTATATTTACACATAGTCAAAAAAATCATCAAGTTAGGTAAGCCCATGTAATTGGTAAATGTCCATGTAAGTCAATCTTAGCTTCTGTAGATTTGTTGCTGTAGAAGGAACTCAGCAAAAGATGTTGCATACGACTGCCCCAACTGCCTCACTCCCGGTGCCAGGTCACTGTACATCGGTCACTTTGAGCTTCTTAAATACTACGTACTTTCACACTCAAAGAAGCAGGCTTACAGAGCAAAGCAGGATTTTTTCTCTAAAATTCAGCACATTTTTACGATAGCTCATCTATGAGGGAATTAAAGCTGTGAGAAGCAGGTATTTTTACTGCTGTACATTTGTGCAGTGTGTGCTTCTCCTGTAACATAGGGGTTCAGGGAATCTAAAATGTCTTTAGTTATATCAACTATGGTTTTTTGAGGTTTCCCAAGATAATATTAAGAGAGAAAGCTCACATGGTGTTCATCTTTATAATGATCTCTTCTCTTACCCATTTTCTTTAAGGAATTTCTCTAGGCACACAGATAGGTCAAGGCCAATACATCATATTTAAAAGTTTGCAAAATGCCTTTCATCCTCATCCTTCTCCAATCTGACCATCACTCATAATCTTCTCTCTACTGAGGACTTCTCACGTTATGGGGTTATATGCTGCACCTTTAGCCTCTGATCCTCAGGCTCTATTCACTCATGCACTCTGGTGCCAAATTGGTACTTGTTAGCCATTACCACCACTGAAAGATCTTGTTGTCTCTAAACAGCTGTAGGACTGAGTACCTGAGTCCTTCAGAGAAGACTTGCCTGCAGCAAGGCTCGTGCAGTGTCACTGGGGCTACGGTGGGTGACAGTTCAGGGCTGCGTCACGTGGAGCTGTGGTGAGAGCACAGGTTTTCTGTACAGCCTGTGTCAGCACTGCTTCCCCACTCTCTTCTCTCGCTCTCTGCTCCTCGGGACACCCCTGTGTGCTGCACCTCACTTCCGTGTGTAGAACGGGAAGCTGATTTTCCAGTTCCAGGCAGTTGCACTGATTATGGGCAATATAACTGTTTCTGAAGGCAATCTTCCTAGAAACCTGCCTGGAAAGATGCGCAAGTGCTCTTGGCCGAGGTCAAACAAGGTCCAGTTTTCCCTCTCATTGTAGCTCTCTATGTGGCAGTGGCAAAAGTAGGGGTCAAAGCAGTGAGGCACTATGAGGAAAATACTCTTTACTTAATGCATGCTGAGCTAAATGCTGGAAGCTGTTGTCTGTGATAACACCTGACGCAAAGAGGTTGCATCAGTTGCCCACAGCAGTGCTGTGTCCCAGGGAACCCAGCATCCAAACTCTCACAGAGATACCAAAGTAACAATGATCAAATGAATAGCTGGAGAAGGTGATGGGGTAAAAGGAGAGAGGTTAAGCTGGGTCACAGGAAGAAAGGGAGACGGTCTTCTGCTGGCAGAGGATAGACTGGACCAACTATTCATTGTATAAGGCAATGAGACAAAAGACTTGATAGAATGAATGGTGTCTATTTTTGGTAGAAAGAAAATGGCTTCTGCATCTTTTACACAAGCAGGAGAGTGCTATACATCTTTGTTTAGAATGAGGGATTCAATCCACCTATTCGGTTCAGCCAAAATGCCAGTAGGTTTCATGGATATCTTTAGAGATAGATAGCGACTTGGAGATGTCGTGCCTGTGTCCTTTCTACCATATCCAGTAATGTCCTGGCAGCTGCAGCGTGTTCTTCTGCAAACTCTGAGGATCGTGGGGAGGCCGTGAGAGACCCAGGGAAGGGCGTCAATTCCCTGCCTGTGTCATGCAAGGCCTGGACTGCACTTTGGGACAGCAACACTAGGCCTCGCTTGCAGTGATGTGATGGGGCAAAGCAGGGGGCAGATCCCCAGCCAATCTGGATTTCAGTTTCAGAGGTGGCAGTGCCAGCTGCGTGCACCAAAGTTGTTATCTTGTTACCATAACAACGTGGCACATCCTCTGCAGTCCAGGCACTCCATGCCTGGTGTGCAACGCTCAGCAGTTGCTCTAACAAGATCCACTTTTATTTTATTCTTGTATTATCTATTGTTTGGGATAGAGAAGGAACACAGCCGTTGGGTTTTCTGATGCGTTTTGCCAGCTTGTCCTAAAACTCTCGGGTACAAGGGAACGGAATGTCCAGATGGCACTGTTTTGCATTCCTATTTTGAAGATTTGGAAAATAAGTGCATGGCATGTGTATATGCATGGACAGAAAACACATACAAGGAACAATTTAGCGTATCTGGGAGTTGAATGTCACAGTTATTAGTTTTTTGGATTTTACTCATTGTTAGTAATAGAAAATATTGCTGGGGTTTTAATAGTGTGGTGTCCCCATAGTATGAAGTGATTGAAAGTTGGTCTGCTCTATCAGTAACGTGACATAAATTATTAATGCAGACCATTCTTCACTATAAAGTTCAACCCTCCCCATTTTTTGTTAAAGAGTCAGAGTCAGGAATAACATGTAAACAATACCTTTTATTCTCTGTGCTCGGTCTGTGCTCTCTTATTCTGCAGATGTTGAAAAGCCATGGCACAGGAAAATGTGAAAGAAGACATCATTCCTGTTGCATGACATCCCTAGCATTCAGGAGGACTTTTGTGTGCCTAATGTTTCATACAGGCACAGTACTTTACTATTAAGTCAAATTCTGTTATTTTATTTACTACCTCTCTATTTGGTAGCACTTAAAGTAATTTCTATGGGACCTGACTTTCACCCTAACTCTCAAAAAGACCAAAACCCTTTTATAGGGTGACTCCAATCATCTTTTAACCCCTTGTCCTAAAATGCTCTGAGGGTTATTGCAAAGTAATAATAATAAAAGGGTTTTTTTTCAAATAATGAGAAATACATATTATGATTTTATTACACTTTTCTCAACTGGCTGGGTATAATATTTTCCTGTTGACATTTCTGAAGGAGGCAAGAAAATTCTTGTTCAATAGCAAGTTCATATGAAATGAGAAGCTGGAATGGCAACAGCAATCTTTGTAAATCCTAATGAAAGCCATAATTCAGAGGAATAAATCTGCTTCAAAACACTAAATCATTATAATTGCCACCTACTCTTTCAAACCCCCAGACCAGCAGCTCCAAAGTATTGACTCCCTGTTTAGATACACCAGAGTCAAGAAATTTTCTCTCTATGTATACATGTATCACCCGCTTATGATTCCTAACTCAAGCATCAATGTCAGAAATTTAACCACAATGCCTTGAGGGCAGATGGTCAGCATATTACTTTACTATTCAGCTGAATCAGTGTTCCCTCCAGTTGGTTTCTTCATTCAGCATGCTTTCCTGTGTGCCATTAAGCTAAACCCAGCTCAAATCCTCGCAAATAATAATAATTCCCTTTAAATGTTTTGAAGAAATTTTTTGAATGACCCACCTTGTGTAACTGGATGCATTTTACTCCTGCAATATATTTCAGTTATTCAGTATTTTCTGACTTTGAGACAATAGTTTTCATATTTACAGCCTTGGTGGATTAGCAATGGGATGTTTGCTCCATCATGTTGCACGTGTCAAATGCTGCCTCTATCATTAGCAGGAATCACTGCACAATATAGTAATTTGAGGCCAACAACAACAACAACAACATGAAAGTGTGTATTTTCTGTAATAGGAAACCTCTTTCTCCTGTGTGACCAAATTACAGTCTGCTAAAATCAACAGACAATAAACTAGCTAAGTTTTGAAGACTTCTAGAGTAATTCTGTGCCTCAGCAGTCCAAAAGTTAGGTGCTCATTTTCCAAGTTCCAAAATGCTAGCTTCATCTTTTTTCAATCACATAATAATTAATTAATTGTACCAGAATAGACTTTTAAAAATTAAAACTACGTTATCATGAGGTACTTTAGTATTTAGTATTTTGAGCGTTGAATGAAATATATGTACCAAATCTTTGTTTTCTGATAAGAACGAGACAAAGGCCATGCACTCAAAAATACAGTGCTTAATTTCTTCAATGTTTATGTAATTGTTTCTTGATTTTGGGCAGCTATTCCATGCTACTATTGGCAATGAGAGTCATGGTAGATAAAAAAAAGGATAAAAAGATGGCCAGTAAGAAAAAAAAAAGTGAATTCTCAACCTGTTTGTGTGAGAAAATTTAGCTAAGTTCAGGTCTTGGGAACAAAGGAAGTGTTAACACTCCTCTGGGCTGCTCTCCCACTGCAGCTAAGAAGCTGTGAAAAAATAGACTCTTTCAGGGCTTGAATGTGAATGAGGTGAACTCTCCTGTAACTAGGAAATCTTTTCAGAATCAGACAGAACCGAGCAGGTTTTCAGTTGGTTGTATCCCATTCATTCCCTCACTCCTTATCCTCCACATGCTGATTCAGCTTGTAGCAGAGTATGTTAAGGCTTTTGAAGTCTGATCAAAGATCCCACACTGGCTGCAGAGAGGTGGAAAAGAAGGAAGGCACCTTATCTTTTGTGCTCATCCAAGTTGCAAACCTTACTGCTCCATCACTGTCATCTGAACCAGAAGCAAAAAATGAAAATTCCTCTGGAACTTGGATCGTATTTTAGTTGTTCAATTATGACTAATCCAAGAGGTTGGCTAGTGCTAAATGATTTTGTTCTTTCTGTTCATATGATGATTGCTCCCCAATCTCAACTGATGCTTCTATCTAAAATGCCTTACAAGAAATACTGCTGAGTACACCTGCATCACTACTCACGTGGGAAGAAAAAATTACCTGGCTCATGTCTAATGGCCACAGCTTATGAACCACTGACGCATGTTGACATTTTTAGTCTTCTCATGTCATTGGAAAAATGAGGGAAGGGGAAAGCATCTTGTCACTAAATGTTGTTCTCCTAAGTATGACCAAAAGCCTCCTTTTTTCGTATGAGGTCCATGTAGTTCACCTGCCAGGAAGGAAGGACCGGCAGGGAAGGACTCTGCCCATGCTGAGTCATATTTTGAAAGGAACAGAAATATTTCTACAGTCTCTGGGGTGATAGTAGTAGCTTAAGGTACACTGGTGAAGCAGCCCTGGATAAACTATTACAGTTTTCAGTCAATAAACTTAAAATTATCATCAAGATACATTTTTCCATCGAGTTTGGAATCAGCTGGACAATGTGTATACAATGTGTGTTGTATCTATTTTGCCAATAGATGCTCTTCTATTTATGTTGACTCCTGAGAGTATTGGACATTCAATTTTAAATCAGGGAGGTAACCTTGATTTTTTTTTTTAATCAAACACTGGGTCATGAGCCAGTGACTCAAGCATCACCTTCGACTCACCACTGTTAGCCCACAACTTTTATGGACTTGTTGGTGTTTATATGTTTATTGCTGTTTTTCCACTCCTTCCACTTATCCCTAAATTGCTGGGCAGGATAAGGTTTTTAGTTCTGTTCTTCTTTTGAACTACTCCTGAGTTCTTGGGAGGAAGAAGAGATGAGTCCCATGACTGTTTTCCACGCCTCAAAGCTTTCTGCAGCAGCAGCACTTGAAAGGATATCATAAGATCCTTGGTAGATGTGTGTATAACCAGGTCCCTGTGCCTTTCTCTTTGCTCACAGGCCATCTTCCTCAGCAGCAACCCCTTCTCCTGCCAGGGATTATAGAACCAGAAAAGGTTATGAAGGATTTCTCTAACTGGACACTGGTGTAATTTTGCTGCCCAGCTCTCTTGTTACTGAGAGTTTCTCCCTGTCCACATCTGATGTCAGTACTGACATGTACCCAGCTGACCAAAATGCTTTGACTAGTCAGCAGCACAGTACATACAAGCTGGCATTTTTCACTTATCTCAGTGTTTTTTTTCCTGCAGAGGAAAAAGCTGATAGTTTCTGTGCCGCTTCTGATGCAGGGTAAAGGCTGCATCCCGCTGTCAGTTCATTTCAATTCACACTGCATCTTGTGATTGCATGTGCAGTGTAAAAATTATTATTTTTATTATCTGCAGCATGGCAAACAATGAGACTGCTGATCTGCAGCAAACTCTGCATCAAGCCTCTCACTGGGCTGTCCCAAGTCTGTGAAAGGTGGGCAAAGTTCTGGGCAAAGCCTGGGGTCTGTAGAGTTCTGTTTTCCTTCACAGCCTTTTATTTAAATGGCTGTTGATAAATGAGGTACAGAAAATGGCATTAAAGTGACTCATGATGTCAGCAAACTTTGCTGCTTGGAAATGTCACATTGCTGTCATTGCACAGAGAGAGTTGGTTGGTGTATACATTGGTGTATACAGCCAATAAGGAGAAGTGCTCCGTGATCCTTTCCTGCCCTTTGCAGAATAGAAGTTCTTTTGACCAGGAGAGATAAGGAGAGAAATTTATGTTTGGTAATAATTTTTATATAAAACAGAAATAAATATTTTTGTGACCTAAAACATAGTGCATTGAAATGTTTCCTGGTGAGAGTGATTAGAACAGCATGTAATAGTGTCTGACGAGCAACATGAATTCATTGACAACCAGCTGTTGAGTCTTACATATTTGATCTGTTTCTACTCCTTATGTTTTATTAATGCCATCCTTCAGTTCTAATAACGCCTGATTCTGTGCTTCTCAGTCAGCTACTGAGAAATTCATTTTCTGGGACTTGTTCCTAAGGAAGAAATGATGAGGGATTGAACCTGTCATTCCTGAGGAGCATTAACCAGGCTTTGGTCTTGGGAGAACTCTTTTAGATCCCTCCACACAACACACTTTTTATAAGGATGATAACATACAGTAAGAAACATATTCTGTGAGCTTGGTAGCTTTATATTTTGCTATGCTGAAATCTGGTAGGAGAAATAGGACCACAGTGAGGACTCTGTGATTGTGCATGGGTATGTGTGGGAACAGGCAGGGAGGGTGCTAGGACCCCACACCCATTGCACAGCAATTAATGGACAGAAATACAGCTAATCACCAGCTGTGACAATGTATTACAGCTTTGTAGATTCAGTGCCTCTGGCTCCACGTGTAAACCATGAAGACCAGATCTCTGGTCAGCACAAAATAAAGACCAGGATGAAGCCTTGCTCACTCCCTGCACTTCCTTTGCTGCTAGAGGAAAACCTGAGGATGCTGAGAGGAAGCAGAGGAGCTTTGGCACTGGCTCCATCAGGTGGCCTGGCCCCAGTGGGTGCGGGGATGGGTTTTGCTGCCTGTACAGCAGAGCATTCAACAATCAGCACGTGGGCTGGTACACCCACACCCACACCCTCATCCAGAGCCTTTCCATAGCCCAGAGCCACTGCCACTGCCACAGACCCTGTCGCTGCGTGTAGAACCCCCTTTGGTCTGTCCTGATGTCTGCATACAGAGTCATTAAAAAACATGCTGTGAGGGAAAGGACATATGGAGGCAGGAACCATGGCCTGGCCTGATGAACTTTTCATTTCATTTAGACTGCTTTCACTGCAACCAGGCTTGGCAGAGAGGGAGTGCATATAGTTCTTTGAGTTTTTTATACCTGCTTTTTTCCCCTGCTTTTTTTCTTTCTTTTTTTTTTTTTTTTTTTTTTTTTTTTTTTAATTCTTCTCTTTTCATTTGTATTTGTTTCAAAATATACTTGATTTAAAGCTAACAGATTTTTCTAGTGGGGTGGTTTCTGAAGAGGTCACCATTAAGGCAGAATGGGCAGCCCAGATTTAATGAAAAATGGCATCCGCTCATGTGTAACCATCTCTCACAGAGTGCCATACCTAAGTGTGCCGTGGTATTTCTGTGATACAATAAGCCAGCCAAAGTCTCCCCTTTATTTATCTTACAAGCAAGACATGACACTTCTGATAACATTTTCTCAATTTGTCTTTAAAAACAAACACTTGAAGGGGGGCTCTGTTTCTGCAGTACAAAGGCCACAAAATTAGGGCTGCATGGGTGCGAGCAGCGGGCTGTAAACCTCATGCTGTTTGTCTTTGGGATGGCGTACCTTGCAATGTCAATATGTGTTCTATTAATCAGATGAGCGTTGTGTCCTTTTGCACGAACCATCTATAAAGTACGCGTCCCCCTTTGTGTTTTAGAAGCAGTTTCAGCCTGATGTTTTAATACACAGGCGTATTGCAGAATTGGTGTCACACATCATGTCTTCGTTTGTATTTACTATGTTGCACCGCAGAATTATTTTGTTTTCACATTGTAATGTACATTTGTGAGACGCTTTTCTGAAGTGAAATGCTTTAAAAAATATTGCTTGAGGAAATAATTTTATTAATCCTACACACAATATCCTTCCTGTCATATAGTGGAATTTAGATGGCAGAATCAATAATGGAGTATTCACATGGGAGTTGCTAATACACAAATTAGTGCATGGTGCCTCTGCACTTGGTAGAAAAGATAGCCTGTGTTCCCTCAGCCTTTTATTGCTGTGCAATCAAAGAGAATTATGGACATAAAAAAAATCCAGTAAAATATAATGGAATATTTCATGAATTGCAATGTTTACTAACAAGAGAAGAAGTTGTTTTTTTCAAGTCATGGCTGAACAGAGCAGCAAGCAATATTTAGGGTAGTAATAAAAGGCAAATTATCAGTGTTTTCCTTTAAAGCCTATCACGGAGGTAAACTAAAATCTCGTGCAATCTGGTAACGTTAATGCATGCTCTTTATGGCATAGTGTGTGAATACTGGAATACTAATGGTTCATCATATTTATTCCACATGGCAATATCCTTTTGTGTTATTGAAAATGTAAAGGGATATAAATTAAATATAATGAAATAATTTAATTTCTAATGGTTACAGAATGATCTAAATATACTGAACAAGACCCTGTGACTGCCTGCTCTAGTAATTGCTCAGTTGTGTGCTTATTTTCATAATCAATGCATTACTCAGACTATCTTTAGTGGAATTTATTACCTCATTTTCAGTTTCATGCTACTTAAATATGCAGTAGGCAGTCCCACAGAAAATTGTGATCTGTAGAGCAAAGAATCATGGTGTCAGAGGTCAGAGTTCTTTGTTTTCATTCCTTTGAAATCGCTCTTTAATATTCTGAAAGGGGCAAAAAGCATGTAATTTGCATTTAAAGTACAGCTTTCCTGCATTACAACCCCTTGAATATATCCTTTGGGTAGTGGACATTTATCATAGAATTCCTCTTGACTCTGGAAACAGTGCAGAAGGTAGCTGAAGAACCTTTGTAACTGTGCAGTACAAGGCAATAAATCTGGAACTGCCACAGGATTACTATGGTAACCATCCAGCCTGTCGGTCTTCCAGCCGTACTGAAAGGTAGGTTCAATTTTCAGCTCGTCAACTCGTCTCCGTGATTTACTTGTTGACACCGCACATTTGATGTAGTGGTGTTAATGCCCTCTCGCAGCACGAGGGACTAATGCTGACACTGTTTTATACGGCAATGCGCAGGAGCGACCCCAGGAAATCATTTAAAATTGTAGAATTGTATTCCTGTCAGCAAATGCATAAAGTGGCATAAATTACCAGATTTCAAATCCTGTTTTAAGCTGCTTCAACTTTGTATGGAAGAAGGAACTGTCTTCACACGGCAGTGTGCAGTATGAGTTCAGAATTGAGATTAAAATTGCCTACTTACTTAAACATTTATAGGAAGGAATATGTGCAGGTCATCCTGGGGTGCGTACTCCTGTGCTCGCACCCTTCTTCACTTCCTGACTGCAGAGATGGAGAGGGTTTTGGCATGCAGTGGGGTGATTTGTCTTTTTTGTCTTGTCGTATTCTCCATGGAAATGATCTGTGGTTTTGAATAAGTATGGCAAATGCTGTTACGCCTCAAAACAGATTACTTGAAATGTTATGTTTTGCATTTACACACCCACTTACTTTCTCCCTAGGGCAGACTGAAGCTATGTCAGGTGAGCCAAATAAACCAAGGACTGCTGACTGACATCTTGATATTTTTGTTTCTGAAGCTGTCCCCCGGCTTTCTGGGGTCAGTCCAAAAAAGAATGCTGTTTAAGTGAGCTTAAAGTGCCTTTGTTGCTGAAGAAAGGAGAGAAACCCAGACTAGTTTTTAACACTGACATGCATTCAGGAACGCTGAAGCTTGTGAAGCCTGGTTTACTAAGAGTATTTGTGGGTGTGGATGTGCATGTGTCATACCGAGTGTAGTTCGATTCTCTTGCATCTTGTTAGAGGTGAAATCTAGTTTTCTGAATGGGGATAAAGGCAATTTAGTCTCTTTTATCATATCTTTGATATGAGTGGATTCTTCTTTGTGTGTCGAAAGCCAGACTCAGCATTTAGCTTTTCTCTCAGTGGGGGTTCTGATCAAATTCAACGGCTCTGCTCTGATTCCTGTCTTCAAAAGCACTGTAGGAACTTAGTAGATTTTTGACTTCCTCTCTCTGTCAAATTTGGTGGAAACTGACTGGTTGTTGCTCAAGGTAGCAGAAACAGGAGGGAGTTCGTACCCCCTCATATATGCCACTCTATAATCATCTTTGGAAAAAAACAAGGGGTGGGGGGAAATTCTTCGTACAGCAATTGGTATGCTGTTAGTCCAGTATCCTTTGAAGTGAAACTCCTTGACTAGAAAAGGTATGGCTCAGTTTGAAATAACTTTCTCAAGCCAAACTTTTCAATGCCTAATATTGTCATTCACCCCATCTTTGATTGTAAAGAGGATTTATAGATTTTCAGCTTGAAGGATCTTTAGATATCCATTTCTTCCTTTCCCTAAAATATTCCCTTAGATTCCTCTCAAAACAATATATTCATATTAAAGAAATAAACCAACCAAAGCACTGCTGATAGTACTGGTGATTTACAGCAACATTTCTGCATAAAATGTTACCCTTCTGCTGCTGTGAAATATTGCGCCTGCTGAAAAATATTTGTTTGCTCTCCTTGGGACATAACTGCTATTTATCCGCTTGCAATAATCAGTTTGGTTAGTGTGAACACCACATGAAGATAACATGGAAAACCACCAAATTGGAAATATTCTGTCCTGTACTCCTTCTCACAGCCGAATTTGGATTGCCTTCTGAATGATAAGAGCAGAAGAAAGCAGTGGGTCCCTCATCAGGCAGGCCTCGGTTCAGCCCACAAGTTTCTGTTCACTGAGAGCTGGAGTAAGTGATCTCTAACCAGCTATACAGGTGCTTTTTTGGTTTTTATTTCCACTGGTGGGGACTAGTTACTATTAGAGGGAAGGGGAATTTTGACCTTAGCTGGCTGCCAGATGCCCATCGAGCCGCTGTCTCGCTCTTCCTCATCAACAGGACGGGGGAAGAAAATAAACTCATGCACTGAGATAAGGAGAGGGAGGTAACTCATGGATTACCATCATGGGCAAAACAGGCTTAAATTGGGGAAGATTAATGTAATGTTCTCCTGGTTAAAAACAGAGTAGGACAGTGAGAATCAAAGACAGAACTAAAAACCACTTTCCTCACCTCCTCCTTCTCAGGCTCAGTTCACCTCTCCCACCCACCAGCTGGTGCAGGGGGATGGGGAATGGGGGTTGTGGTCAGTTCATCAAATTTCGTCTTGTTGCTCCTCCCACTCTTCCCCTGCTCCAGCGTGGGGTTCCTACCACAGGATACAGTCCTTCATGAATGCTCCAGGGTGGGTCCATCCCATGGGCTGCAGTTCTTCACGAACTGCTCCAGCTTTGGTAATGCCAGTCAAAGCTTATAGCGATCAGCACAGAAATGAAGACCAGCACATTTCCCGACAGGGCAATGACTAAGACGTAAGAGAAGTGGTGGGCAAGAGAAGGTGTCAACTTCTGACTTTATGCTGGCACCATATATGTGTTAAATCTGGTGAAATTATGAAGAAACGTGTTTCTTCAAGAAGGATGGCCCTCAAAAGCATCATGTCTTCCTTACCTTAATTAGACAGATCACTCCATCCCGTGCGATGACTTAATCTCATGCTTGAGGATCAGTAGCATATTGTCATTTAGGACCATGGGCTTTACGAGGAAAGGCTGGAAGAATTGGAACACTGCACTTTAAAAGGGATAACAAGAAGGAAAATCTGAGAAAGGAATAATGTGTTTTTGTTTAAACATTTGACGGTGATAGATGTTGGCTAGTGTTGCTCTCCAGACCACAGTTGCTTGAAGGCAGTAAAGTTCATTTTTTCTGGCAGGCCACAGCTATAGCTTTGTTTGAAACATTGTTTCTTGGCTATGCTGTTAAGTAGAAACTTAGTACGCATCCACATTTTTGCAGTCCTAAAGCTCTATCTGATCTGAGGTTTAGCAGATACACGTATCTCTCTGGAGATAGAGTCAGTTCTTGTTGGAAAGCTGATCATAGTTTTCTTTGCGTATTTTATGTAGATCTCAAATTAAGAACATGCCTAATAAAAACCTGGTACCATTTTATAGTTAGAGCTATGTTCAAATAATCTTTTCTAGAAAGGTGTTAAGACTTTGAAAATAGTGCTGATTTCCTAGCATGAACATGGTAGATAATTTAGCAAAAGTGTTCTATTTTCTAGAATTGTACATCTTCAAAATTTATCCTTTGTCATAACATTTGGTTCTGAAATCTGAACTTTTGTTTAAAGAGAAAATGGTCTCTTGACTCTTATTGCTGCAAAGACAGTCTTAAAAAATGTGAAGGGAAGTGTGCCTTCCTTCATGATCTTGACAAGGTGAAATATGAGAACCTCATTTGAGAGGTTATTAACTCTGAAACTTAGTGCTTTGATAATTTTAAGCCTTGCTCAACTACTTCACAAAGGACAGTGCTGTCCTTTGTAGCGGATGCTGCTTCTTTGCTGGCCTGTGCTATCATCATTAATAGCTATTTTGATTCGGTCATTCATTTTTATATTTAATTCATTGCAAAGTGCAACCACTGAAGAGGTTACATAATCCAGAAATCTCAGTGCACTAAATTGGAAATTGGAAGAAGGAAGCTATAAAATGCAAGGGACCCTTGCTTCCTCTTTATCACAGGAGTTGTCTTTGTTTTCTTGGTGTTTCTGACCTATTTTACACACTGTCATTTGGGTGGCTTTTGGATTTTGTTCTTCCCCTCCATCTCTACATGTTGCTGCCAGGAATTTTTTTGTTTGTTTGTTTTGACAGTGTTATTGGCTCTATGCCATCAGATTCCTGCAATACTGCGGTAATAGGAAACCAGTGACTATATAGGAAAGCATGGGTGAAGGAGAGAGAACATCATTATTTTCCATGTTTTTGCAGTTACAGAGCTCCGATGCATTCACTAGTGCTATTTATATATGTGCCACTAAGCAGTCAATAATATCGCAGTTTTAAAATAAAACATGGCTTAAAAATTCTCTAATAAAATCCAAATGAACTGAAATGTGAAAGAGAGTTTCTTTTGATTAAACATAGTTCCTTTTGGTTTCAAAGACTACTATCTCCTGATGATGGAGCTGAGGGAAGTACTTGTTTGCAAAGCAGACCTATGACAGTTCTTCTTCCAAAGTGTAAAGCTTTGGAAAGGGGTAGAAAATGGAGGTAGGTGGACATTTGAGTCTTAAATCATGTGGGATATCAATAGATAGGTTGAAGTGTTAGAGTAGGAGGTCTAGGGGGATGAGAAATGGAACAGGTGGTTTACAGTACATGCAAGCAGGAGCTGGCTTTCTTCAGGCTGGGAGTGGGACTTAGTGCTGTGAGGCAAAGGATGCTTCTAGCAGACAATGCTTCTCATGCCCAGACACTTCACAAAGTGGGCAGGTGGCATGTAAGCATCCATGCTGGCTTTGGCTCCTTGGGAAGGACTGGCAAGGCCAGAGGAGCCTTGTTTTGAGGACATGCTTAGAACAACTCTGTGGTGGATAACCTGTGCCTGAAGCATGGGGATTGTCCGCTTAATGGAGAAGTGCATGGGGAGAAATGCAAAGGGTGTCTGGGAAGGGATAAACTCCAGTATAAACCTCTATATTTCAAAAAAATCCAATAGCTACTTCTTCTAAGAACACAGAATTAATCCCCTTCTATTACAGGCAGAAGAGTATCATATTTGCGTATGCTAATTTGAAGTTCTCTTTATAATTTACTTCATTTGCAAATCGTGTCGTTCAATTTCCATGACATGCAAACCAAAGCTCCTGAGTGAAATATGTTGTTTTAAGAAAAAGTGGACAGCAGAACAAATCAAGTACAAGCAGGTTGCTGTTCCATGGCTCTTCCCCTTCGGAGAACATACAGCAATGAGATTTAGAAAAGGGGGAGGCCGGGCTCGCAGTAGAGAAATGTGTGTTGGTGACTGACAACCAAAGCATGAAGAATAAAGGGACCCATGCTTTCAATTAACCATGTCCAAGACCAGGCCTCGAAAATAGGAGATGGTCTCTGTGTAAACTGTGCATAATCTTTGCCAGTCTGTGTCCAAATGAGACATTATCACGATGTGCATTAGAATGGGTTGCCAGAGGCAAATGCTTGTATGATAACTCCCCTAACTGAATAAAGAAAAAAAGCCAAACTTGCGTGGTGTCAGCTGCAACATTTCATTTGTTGGCAGCCATTTTCCACTTGGGAAGCATGCTCTGCAAGTGTCAGAAACACACCCTTTGCACCCAAGAAGAAGGGACAGAGAAATGGAACACATTAGGCTAGATATTTTTGTTTGGTTTTAATATTTTTTCTCAGTCTTCTTCTTTTGGGGATCTTTATCACCCATGTATGTAAATTTTCACTAATTTAATACATTGCTAGTCATCAGAGGTACACAGTACTGCTAAGTCTAAATTTGTATCTGAATTGGCTTTTCTGTGATATTTTAATAATCTATTACAGTCGTCTATATATTTTTCCATATGGATGTCTTTCAGTGGTAGGAATAATAAAGTGTTTGATTTGTACCTGAATCAAGAATGGATTCTGCTGATAGGGAAATCCAAAATAGTTTAATTATAGCTTAATATTGGCTGGCGTGTGTATCTGACACTAGACATAGTACAGAGTATCTTGTGGATGCTGCAGGTGTTTCCTCTCCATTCAGGGAGGTGCAGCTGGTGAAAATACCTTGTCTGTGAAGACATGGCAGGTTCCTCAGTTGCAATGAGCTGAATTTGCTAAGCTTGTTGATTCATGTGCAATATTGTGCTGGAACATTCTCTTAAAGTGAAGATGTAATTTTTTAGATGTAGTCCGACAAATTTTCTGCGTGGAAGTATGTATTTGCTCTGCATTTAGGATCCAATTTCAGAAGCTCCATACTGGTCTGAAGTCTATGCTTTCTGACAGCTGTTAGACTGCAGACCTCTCAGTCATGGTCACAGTAGGAAAATGGCACTTTCTTTGAGATAAATCTTGGTTGTTAAATAGGTGCAAAGACTGACGTATTGCCCCCTCTAGCCCCTAGGAACATCTCAGTGTGTGGTTTGGCTTTGCACGTAACACGGTTTGAGTAGAGGCTGTGTTCAGTTGGGGCAGTCCCACGCTTCCTCCATCTCATCTGTTTCCCTGGCTTGTGTTGTACCGGGCTGAGCAATCTGTGAGTGCAGAGTGAGTCAGTTCAGCCAACTGATGGGATCCAAAACCTTCTTTTGGCAGGTTAATCTTCTGCCAGGCAGGTCACTGCGCCAGCTGGTGCCGCGGTCGCATGGTTGCTACTCCTGATGCTAGGGAGGAGTCTGGTGGGAGAGTGCTCCTTCCCATGGCAGCCCATGGTTTCACCAGCCTGGGTGTAACTTTGTACTGAGTTTCAGGATTGGTGCCTGGATTCTGAAGCCTGGCGAGTGGATTTAATGCAGTCATTTGTTATGCAATTCATGCTGGACTGGTTTTCAGTCTCTGGAAACACTGAACTGTAACTGCCAACAAGCTCTGAAATTGCATTAGTCTTTACGAAGGGGTTTTTGTCTTTACATATTATGTGTGATTACAAGCTAAAATGAATACTGTTAAAGTGTGGGGTTTTTTTTCCCCTCTATTCATTGCTACCTGTATTTGTCAAGGTACTTATGTAAACTTAACTAGTCTGTAGTGACCTGGATTCTCTGTGCATTTTTCTAAAATTCATTCTCAGAAAGTGTTTTCTTTAGCCCATGGACATGTCCTCCGTTTATTTTTGTTTTGGTTATTATCATACCACTCCCCATAAGCAAGTAAGGAGAATTAATGTAAGCAGGTGGCCTTTTGTGTAGCATTAGAGACGAGGGAAGTGCTCCTTCAGTACAGACGTGCACAAGCTCTTGCGCAGCTCTTTCCAGAGCAGCAATTACAGGCAACCATCACAGAGAAGCCCTTTAGAGAACACAGAGATAAAGCAGCTGTTCGCTCAAGGCAGCTCCTGAGCCCAGATAGGAACTTTCCTTCTGATCCCTGGGAAGTCCTGAGGTCACTGTTTACGGTGATTGGTAGACTCTGTAGACCCAGGTCATTCCCTGCAGGATGGATGATGCTCCAAAGTTTTGGGGTGTGTTACTCCAATATTTGGTCCCATTTTAGTATCTCCTTATTAGGTTTTTGGTGGAGAGAGATCTTTTATCCTCTAAGGAGAGGGAAGGAACTTACTTTGTCTTATGACTCTGGAAATTTATTACTTTCTTTCTCTCTTACCAATTTTGTTTTTCTCTTCCATTAATGCTTATATCACCTATTGTAACAATTCTTGCCATCCACTTTTCTTACTTGTGTTGGTATTCATTCCTTTAATTTGATGTTAAGGCATTTCACTTTACTTCCAAAGCCCTCCTAGTGGTGTATGGACTACTGCCTTTTACGATGCCAGTTATAAAACGCTTTTGCAAAACTTTCATGTTAGCACTCGAGGGTTTCCTCCAGCCCTTATTTGGTGACAGTCCCATGAGCATCTGCAAACGTGTTTTGGGGGTGTGTGGTGCGTACGTTTGTTTTCCCTCAAGTTCCTCCTCTGCTGTAATGTTTTAAAACCTACAGCATGTTGTCTTGGCTAGTTGTCAGACATATCCTTTCTCTCTTATTTCAATCTCTCTTTCTTTCCCCTCCTTTCTCATCTCTTCCCACATGTCAGCTCTCTAAGACAGGAAAATTAATTCTGGTTTCTTTTGAAGACAGTCAGGCCCATTGAGGGCTTGGTCTGTGATAAGGACCATTTAGTGGCTTAGGCATGTACTACTAACTGATATCCCTAGTCCATGGAAACTTTTTCTGCAGTGCCTGTTCTTCAGCCTTAGTACTTTATTTTCCTTCCAGCAGATTTTTTACCCCAATCTAACAATTGCCACTGTTCTCATTTACATAAATTTTGGAAAACAGTCACAGCTCAAAAAAGTCTAATTATTTCACCCAAAGTGAAAAAAAAATCAAAAATGAAGTATCTTGTGTGTTCTTGGTTTGTTATAATCTTAATTAATAATGGTAACTTAATTACAGTCATTGTGATTGGAAGCTCTCTCATATGGAACATGATGTTTACTGCATGTATGGAAAACATGCTGTAGAAGTAGAACTAGGATTTTGAAGCTGACAGGCTGTGCTTGAATAACCCAGCTGAATGAATGATCTCTCTCAGTCTTGAGATGGCAAGTTTATCTCACCCTCCCAGATTTTTCTTTTCTCTCAATTTTGTGATCTTCTTCTTCTCAGTAACAATATCACAATATTCCTCCTCTTCTCTTAGCGTTAATTGTCACAGTTCTACACTATAGATCTATTTCTAAGGTCATAATTGTACTTTTAAAATTTTCATTGTTATTTAGTGAAATGCGACAAATAGCTTAATGAAAAGTTGTCTTAAAGGACGTGGGCTTTTAATATAATTGGAAAAAAATGTGGAAAATATTTATGACTAAAACATAGTTACTAGAGAATAACTTTGTAAAACTCTAAGAACAAGATCAACTCAAAAATTCTTCATTGAAAGAGGAAGCAATTTGAAATCAACAAGTATGTAAGGGAGAGTAGAAATCAATTTTTCAATTAGGAACAAGGTATTTCTAATAAAAACCAGTAATAAAACACAATATTTTCCTCTTCTTTTTCTTATTTTATACAGGGGACCATATTTCACTGTGATCATTGTACTTGCCTTATACATGTATGAAATCAAAATTTTTATTCAGTGAGTGCTGCTTAAGGCTCTGAATCCTGGAAAATCCCGTGTTTAACCTGAAGCACTTATGTAAGAAAATATCAGTAATAAAGCTTAACTGCCTAGTATCTCGGTATAAAAATGTAATTTTACATCTATGTGAGATACACTGCTGCATTTGGAACCAAATCCTGGACAATATCAGATGATGCCAAAATGCTGATCAATTAACAAAGACTGTGGATAATTACAAAGTTAGCTGAGAACTATGAGATACATTTGGTGATTTCCCAGGGCAGTGTTGCTTACTTTATGGGGATGGTATTTGCTTTAGATTTTTATATGCATATGTATTTGCTCTTTTTTATCCTTATTTGCTCTTTTTTATCCTTTCAAGCCCTTAGGATAGTTTATAATCCTATGAGTTGTCCTTTGCTTCTGTTCCTCTCCTCTCCT
>VZTA01007410.1:0-31288 GCA_013398855.1 Mohoua ochrocephala | reverse complement strand
TCCAGCGTGGGCACTTTTCCTCAGGGACTGCATGGGGATCTCTGCATCCCCCCATGCACCTCATGAATTACAGGGAAACTGTTGTATTATAGTCTTCACCACGGCTTGTAGAAAAATCTCAGCTCTGACGCCCAGAGCACCTCCTCCCTCTCCTTCTTTTCACTGACCTTGGTGCCGCCATGTCAGTTCTCCTCACGTGTCCTCACTTCTTCTTCTTTTTGTCTGGCTTGGAAGAAAATTGTCATCCGTAGGTATTATTGTTCTCAAGTTCTATCAGTCGAAAAGTTCTTATAGAGCGTCGCTGTGCTTGAAAGGTTGATCTTGTCTGTGTTCTGTGTCGGGGAATTGTTTGCCATGTTTTTGTTGCTGGACACGTGGTCCCTGCTGGCACTGCACAGGTGGCCCCGGCCGCATGGTCCTGGCATCAGGAGGGCCCCGGCCACACGGCTGTGGTGGCCCTCACCGGGATGGGCCCCAGCAGCCACCCCACCACCCCTTAGGAGAAGAAAGAGAATGCCCATGGTTTTTTCCCTTCTTAAATATGTCATCACAGAGGCATTGCCACCTTGTCTGATTGGGCTAGTAACTTGTCCGTCGTCAGAGCCTGCAGCGATTGGCTCTGTACTGGACACAGTAGAAGCTTTCAGCAGCTTCTCCCGCCCACTAAAAACTACACTGTTTTTAAACTAACACACTGTGGCTGACCCATCCCTGTAAGTGTCCACGGCCAGGCTGGATGGAGCTTGGATCAACCTGGGGTAGTGGAAGGTGTCCCTGCCCGTGGAGGGTTGGAACAAGATGACCTTTAAGGTCCTTTCTATGATTCTATGAGCTCTGGCACAGCTCCATTGATCTGAATTTCCTCCTGCTCACACAGGTAGCACAGAAAAGGTCACAACTCACAAGACTCTTAGGTCTATTATATTTTCTCTTATTATAACTCACATCCAAAATGGCCTGCCAAGGTTACCAATGAAGTAAATGAATGACCATCAGTACAATAGCAGTCACATTTATTTGAGCCATACTGACCAAAAAGGTACCTGGGGGACTACAGGAATTTGTTCTCATGTTGTTCATGGAGGCACATGGGAACAGCTGACAACACTCGAGCAGTCAGCCTCATTACCCTCCCAACCATGCCTCCCAACCAGAGCTACACCGGCGAGCGGAACAGCCTGGATGGCTCCTCTCTCAGCGTGTCCAGCCAGGACAGCAGTGCCAACCCAAAGGAGCCCAAAAAGTCCAGCTTGGTCAAGGCGGCAGAGGAAGGCTCACGTGAGTGATTGTGCCCGAGTGTTCGGTTGCATGCATCCATGTACTCTTGGCTTTCAGTGCTTGAGAGGCTGCTTTCATCCTGCTGAAGAGCAAGGAGAGGCAGAACAGCAAATTATTTCTGCTTTCCTTGTGCTGTGACTGCTTTGGGAAGGGCTGGATCAGGGCTTGTGTTTCCGTGTTTGTTGCTTTTCCTGCAGCTCTCTGACCTCAACAGGGGAATAAGTCATGAAGTTCACAGCAAATTCAGTGTTTTTAAACTGTTTCTTTGACTTAATCGAGATGGTATTTCAAGATGAAATACTATTTAATTTGAATTTAAATGTGATTTATTTTAGAACCCTTCAGGATTTTTCTTTACCACACATAGCAGGCATCACGACAGCTGTTGTGTTGGTCTGGTGGAAGGTGTCCCTGCTCATGGCAGGGGGGTTGGAATGAGATGAACTTTAAGGTCCCTTCCAACCCATGCTTTTCTATGATTCTATAATTTTACGATTTGTGTACCCTTCTTTTGACTACCTCTGTGTTCCAGGGTAATGACTTACCAGCTAAATTGAACCTACGGTTCTTTGATATCCTACACGGGGCCTTTTAGCCTTAGATTAAGATTTTAGATGTATGATTACAATACTCTGCTGTATTGACTAACTGGGCAGCAGCTGCATCACAGTTACTGTCTGTCCACGTGCTCTTAACCCACAGCAACTGCAAAATTGTTAAATTTATCTTAAACTTCCACGGTAAACGAAGTGTAAATGATGTAGTTTTCCTTAGTTTTCCTTGTAAGACAGCTCTCCAGGGGGGCTCACACGGAGTGCATGGATGCTTTGCAGCTCCTCTGGTGCCCAGAGGCTCGTTGTGGTGTGATCCTCGTGTGTGACACCATTGTGGTGTGATACCCGTGTGTGACACCTTTCATTTGGGAAGCAGATGTAACTCTGAGCATCGCTAAACCTGGTCTGCAACCCATGTGTCTCGGGGCTGCCCTTCTTTTGTAATCCCGCATTGTGCTCAAATAAAAAGTAAGTGATTTCCATGTTCCTTCTGATATTACTTCTGTGCTGTGACAATGGATAACATCTGCCATGTTGGCATTCCGTGTAGTTTCACAAATAATGGGTAAAATACCATCATTTCCCATGAGGACCCCTCTCCAGCAGCGCTAGGACAGTTCCCATCATCCCCATTGTGCCAGGGTGGTCTTTTTTTCTCTGAGTCCTGGAGCTTGTCATCACCACTATCTCTGTTCAGTGACATGGCCTCATTAAGGAAACTGCTTCCTGAAGGAATGTCAGATAAGATGGACTGGGTGAGCCAGGCAGCCACCTTTTGAGCTGGATAAAAAGCCAGCTCAGCTGGTTCACTAAGGAAGTGGTGTTGGGAGTTGGCTGGGAAAGGGAGTGACTTTTGTCACTCAGCCCAGTCCTGACTCTGCTGTGACCAAACTGGAAAAAGCCTTTGAGGGGCAGGAGGTGGAGGAGGTGAGGATGGAGCTCAGGGAAAGGTCCTCTCGGCTAGGATGCTGCGTAGGTCTCAACTGGGAACCTTCCCCCATGCTGGAAAGCAGCCCTGGAGATGTCAGGGATGGATCCCTAAGGAAACCCACACTGCTGTGAGGGGAAGATGTGGCCTCGAGCAGCCTGAACCCTGTGCTGGCACTCAAGGACAAAGGGAGATGGGCTGGAGGACCTGTGGTGTCCTGCTGCGGCCTCTTGACACAGGTTTTGCATTCTCCCACGTTTTAAAAAAGGGAAATGCGAGTCCCAGATAAAGAGGGAGACAACAGGGAGGGAAGATAAACTAATTTCATGATCCCTTTTCCAGTTTTCAGAGGAAAGAACAGCAAAGAATGTTTCCTGCTCTCTGATACTAAGCTACTCTATATCTCTGCATCCATTATTTAAAGTGGGAAATTACAGTTACTCATAGTTCTCATTTCTTTTTCATAGGTGTTTCAAGTACATTGGCTTAAAGTTCAGCTAGAAATGCTGGTAGTTCTCTGAACTTAGTCTGTCACAGGAGAACAGGACAAAACCTGTATAGAAGAAAATGTTGTCCCTACTCAAAATGTACTTTATTTAAAAGCGTGGAGATGTCCTAAACATGACCTCTCAATATATTCTTATAAAATCTGCCTTGACTACAGCTAAACCCTTTTTTCCTGCTAAATGCATTGCGTATCATTGTGCTGATGCACCCGCTGGAATGTAAATTATACCATAAATGGGAGAATAAATCTTGCCTAATCATCAGCTCATTTTGTGTTGGTACACAAAATCCTCAAATTGGGACTGAATGAATCTTTTTGGGTTCTGCTCTGTCCAGAGGTAAGGACAGATTTGATCAGCAGGAATTCATGCCTTCCCTGATGTTGCACAAGTATTCCGAGTCTGATGTGAATTTCTAGTACAACCCCCACCTCAAAAATGTTGTTAATCATCATAAAGCAAAATTAGATGTCAATCTTGGGTAATTTGAAAACCAGCCAAGTTGGGTTTTTTTTTGTCAATTTATAAACCTTTTTGTTTTTTTATAAATCAGAAAAGTGATGATGAAGCCAGGCTGTTTCGAGTCTGTGACGAAGCAAGTTTCGGAGCTCTGAGTCTTGTCAGAACAGTTTGAACAGCCCTGCACAAATGTTCTGAGAAATCAAACGAGTATTCAGCGACTAATTCTGCACCGCCTGCTCGGCTTACCCAAATGAGCTTTTGGAAAGCCCTTGAAAAGCAGTCTGGCACTTCCTCCCTTTTAACAGCTGAACTGAAATTTCTGAAAACCACAGAAAAACCACCTCCTCTTTTACCAAGCCTTGCCCTGAAGGTTTTTCCCCCAACCAAAATTATTATGCAACGCGTAGAATTATTGAGTGACTTACCTATAATACAGGGATTGTTCTCGTCTATCTGGATTTGTACAGGGATGCTGAAACCCTGAGCTGCCCCATAGATCACAGCAATCCTTGAATGAGGCACAAAGGAGAGCCTTTGTGGTTGTTCTGGGACGTTCAGTTGGCGATGGCTTACCTTGGAGTCAGCACAGATTTATTTGTCTTTATTGAACGGGGAGTGTAAGATCACTTTGGCCTAATAGCCTGTTTAAGATTTAGGTGCTCAGACTCATCTTCAGGAAGGTCTCTTGGTGTCAATAAGGATTCAAGCCTTTTGCTGTTCTGTCATCTATTAGGGAGAAATCTGGACTTATAACCTCCTTGCAGCCGGTAGGGTTGTCTGGGGAAATTAACCCTTGCAGAATTCAGTCCCAAGCGTGCCGTGGGTAAGCAGTCTCCAAAGCACACTTGCGGCCCAACAAAGCATGATGTTATCACTCCTCCAAATGAATTCAATGGGATGTGAACCTATTTGGCATGCACAGCTGCTCCCTCTGATGGGACGAGTCCCCGGATTTCTCAAGTCTCGTACGAGTGCATATGCGCGTGGGTTTCCTGATGAACAAACCTCTCTTTGTCGCAGTGATCCCGTACCACATCACCGTCACGACCGGCACGGAGTACGACTCCAGCACCGACAGCCGCGTGTTCATCATCATCATGGGCCCGCAGAAAGTGCAGACCGAGAGGTTGTGGCTGGATCTCCCAGAAGGAAAGGATGAATTTGCAGATGGCTCTGTGGAGAAGTTCTCAGTTTGGGGCCTAGATGTTGGGGAGATCAAAAAAGTGGAGGTATGTTGTGAACGCAGCGCGAGGGCTGGAGGCGTATGAAATGCGTGGCCAAAGAAAGCACATGGTTCTGATATTCTTAGCAGTGAAGGGAAGGCTCTTGGGTCTAAAAGGAATGTAGACAGGACTGTGCTGATGAGATTTTGCATGTGTCTGAACCTGTAAATAAGTATGCTTTACTTCTCATAAAACCAGGATCCTCGTGAGGCGGAAGATAATTGTGAATTGTGAAGAAGTTATAACATGTCCCAGTTTTGTCCCATCTCCGGCCCTGCTTTTTCTTACTCAGTCCTTTCTATTGCCAGATGCAGTGAAGCTTCCCAGCACGCAGTTTCTCATCAGACTTTTTCCTGGTTGATTTTTTTTTTCACTATTTCCAATAGGGTTTCATAAATTGTGAGAAACACATCTCGTATAATTTCCTAGCTAAACATGAAAATTGTTTTCACAGCTTGGAGGACACAGGCTTTGAGAAGAAAATTAATCATAATTTGTAAGTAATGTGCGCAAATAGATTTCGGTACAGGAACCATTTTTTCTGTTATGGCTCAGGGAGACACAATTTGCATAGACTTTCCATCAGTGGGCTTAAACTTCACATGAATATTCCAGAGTGTTTGTGTACATCATTCTTGTTTCATATGGCAGTTTCATCTCCTGAAAGCTTGCTCCAGCCCCTCAAGTACTGAAACCCACGGCACCTGAGGACTTCAGGAGCCTACTTAATTTTATTTTTGTCCCTATCCCTCTGTGGAAGTAAACCTACCTGTCAATGTGTGTGCTTGTATAATTGGAAAAAGACAAGACAGAGAGAGAAATCCCAACTAATAAGAAAATCTTTGCATCTGTACATCCTGCTGTTGCAGCTGAGAGACTGTCGCTCGTACTACCTTTCACTCAAGCAGTGAATTCTGACATCTTGAGAAATCTCTGCATCAGATTCGAGTTTATTGTCAAGACTTTTTTTTAATGCACTCCAAGTGCCTGGTTATTATGTGTATTAGTGGCACTTTCTGTCTAGCCCATCTCGAGGTCAGACTTTGATAGTGAAGCAAGTGTACCAATCCTTCTCTTCCAGACGATGCACGCATGGCAACAGCCATGGAGTGGGACAGAGAGGAAGGAAAATGACAGCATCACCCCTCAGTGTCAGAGAGACAGGAAGAGCAGCCTGAAGAAAGAAATAGAAAGGGATGCTGGAAAAGAGACAGTGAACAGGGTAGGGAATGAGTAGAAAACAGAAGAAAGTAGGAGAAGACACTTTGAAGTAGGCAGAGGCGAGGCAAAAATTAATTTGAAAAGGAATACAAGTGGGAAAGAATATAAAAGGTGGCAAATCAAACGTAGAGAGCTAGAAAAAGAAATAGCGTCTATCTTTCAAGCTGGTGATGTTCTTCTGCTCTCTTTCACCCGTGTGCTCAGTGATCTCACCAGTCTGCTGCCTCACCCCTGGATCACTTCTCCCCTCTGGTTTGTAACTCCCAGCTTGCAGCTGGAGGAGCCACCCTCTCCTGGCCTTCTGCCTTCCTTCATGCAGTGCCCTCAGCTTGGAAGGACCCTTCTTTTGGACCCGTGTCCCAGCGATGACACCGATGTGCTAGTCTGCCGTGGTTGCCATGGCATCAGCCCGCATTTTCCTTCTAGAAAATTGCAGTGTTCGGGGACATTGCAGAAAATTGCTAGTTATCTACTTGGGGAAAAGTGAGGAACAGTTCGTTCTTGGATTTGGCATTCGTCTGTTTGTGTGGAAGGTGAAAAGTCCCGAATATGAGTTACCATGTGAAAATAGCATAGTATGAGGATTAAGTTTCCAGGAGCCCCCTGTATAACCTCTGGCAGCAGACTGTACCATTTAGCAGGACTGTGAGATTCTCAGTGTGATGCTACTTCTAGTTAGGTATTTTGCTCCTGCTGCAAACACACTCCACTGAAAGCAGAAACGGTGGAACACAAAGTAATTTGAAAGGGGCCCATTTATTCCTGTCTTGTAAGCCTACAGATACAGTATTTACTACTGGTGTACTTTAATAGACACGCTGACATGAAAATAAATAACACAAATTATTTGCTGCAGACATTTTATACTGTGTTTTCAAAATAAGTTTTAACATTTCTTCTCCTACTGAACGAAAGTATCTCTGTTCCTAGACTGTTGGTGCCTCAGAGAGACACAGGTATTTCTAGGAGAGTCCTGCACTGGTTTGATTTTATAAACCTCTTCTGGTTCAGAGCCTTTCTCCATCATGAACACAGAGGAAAATCGAGGACACTCAAATGTTGCAAGTGCAAGTCCAGTCCCTCAGTGACTAGGGACCTGACCTTCAGGTCTCTCTGGTATTCTCTGAACCTTCTTTCCACAAAAATTCTCTCAGATTTTCCCTCTGCCACCGTGTTCAGTTTCTATGTGATCGTGAGCTGCTCAGTATAAATTGTGCATCTCAGTCTCAGTGATGTGCAGTCCCTCAAGGACAGCAGGAACAAGTTACGAAGGTTTTCAAACAGCCCAAGCAAGGACCTACCTGCCTTTGAAATTCTGTCCTTCTAATTTAGTTCAAACATCTCAGCCCAAACCACTTGTTGTGATATTGATAAGCACTTCCAGCTATGCTGCTGGTGTGGCCATGGCTTGGCATTATTCAATGTATTGGCGTGGTCTGTCTAAAGGTTTGCCTGGAATTGAAAGTCAAATCCTGGTTATCTGCTCCTAAAGCCCAGCCATAGGAAAGACTTGGCTGACACTGATTGAATTTGTCCCAGAATTTACATTGCTCTTGAGGTCCTTGGAAACCTGCTCTTGCACATGTTCTCCGAGGCAGCTGGATGCACACCTTGTTTCCTTCTGGCTGTCACTGATATCAAAGAAGTTAAAGTTTGCTGTGAAAATGTGGCATCCTAGCAGTGTCTTGGAATGATACTTTGCCCAGGGAAGCTGTGGATATCCCATCCCTGGAAGTGTCCCAGGCCAGGTTGGATGGGGCTTGGAGCAATCTGGGATAGTGGAAGGTGTCTCTGCCCGTGGCAGAGGGGTTAGAATGAGATGGGCTTTGAAGTCCTTTGCAGACCAAACTGTTCTATGATTCTGTGATGTGAGCAGGTGAGGGTGTGCAATGAACCCAAAAGACCAGATACCTTTGTTAGGCTCCTTAGGATTTTCCCTCCAGCTGCTTTGTCCCTGCTTCACTGCAGAACCAGGGCCCTGAACTTTCCCCACCGCCTCGTCCACGCCGTCCTGCAGCAGAGCTGCACGAAGACTCTGACTTTGGGCTTGGGGAGGCTCAGCCAAGCTGGCAGAGAGGGATTGGGAAGGCAAGCGTTATATTCCCATTCACCTCACACCCCAAGAATCGGAGGATTAATGCATCCATTGTAGACTTGAATTTCCCTAGTGGTTAGCTCTAATTTTCTGCAGCTGCACAGACATTAGTGCAGCAATAATACTCCTAATAGCAGTGATGGCTGAGACCGTCAGACAGAAAAGATCACTTGTTTTTTGGGAAAAAAATAGATACCACAGATATATCACCCTAGATGAATCTGTTATTAAAAATTGCTTTCTGAGCCTCCCTAAATATCCTAATAATTTAAAAACAAAAACCAGTGAGAACTAAGGACCTCATTTTCCCAGAAATGACACAAACACTTTCTCTGAAAATAATGAAGTGCAGGTAGGTCTTTTATGGACAGCTAGCTCGTTGGAATGACTGTCTGACCAAGGTTCATACATCAACCCGGATACATAATTTTGCTTCCAAGTCTGCCCCAGGTTGAATTGCCCACCTTCTTTAAGAGGGACACATGCAGGTTCTTGGAGAAATTCACACTGTCAGCATAGTTTTGCTGCTGATATACCTGCAGGAACACTGGCTCTTGGCAGGTTCAGCTCCTGGTGGGCTCTGGCTTTCATAAACTCATCCCTGCACACTTGTGCAATGTCTCTGTATTTCTGCAGGACCTCTGCCCCTGCTGCCACCTCTAGCATTCTTCCTTTTTCTACTTAAATTTTGTCAGGAGCTCCTTGTTCATCCATGCAGGCTTGTGGCCACCCTTGTGTGACTTCCTGGTCTCCAGGACAGATCATTCTTGAGGCTGGAGGAGGTGGTCCTTGAAAATCAACCAGCTACAGATGCAAGCTCCATCTGTTGTCTCCTGCACAAAGACAGAGCTTTTGCAGTCTAAGGAGACGGGAAGAGAAACAGCCTCATACATTTAGCTCACTTCTATGTGGATTTGTGAGGGAAGTGCTTGTAATAATACGTGTGGGTGTTTGCTGAGCTGCATCTTTCCTCTTGTCTGTAAAGCTTTGAATAATCACTTTTGAGTGTAATGACAGAAGTGGAAAGGCTTGTAAAGGTGGAGGAATATGTCTGCTGCCAACTGCAGATGAGCATGTAGAGGTCAATGGAGCAGGAGCAGAGTAATAAGAGACTGAACATGTTTTCATGTAGGTCAGTCTAACCTACCTTGCTTTTTTTTGAGACTGGCCTTCCCTCACGCACAGCAGCTGATGACCTGAGCTCCCTTGCCCACAGCAATGGCACTGTTTCAGAGTTCCCTCCACTCCCTTGTGGAATGGTTTGCTGTGATGGAGTATGTAGCCTTTGAGTCCTTCATTGCTGGGTGAATCACCCCTCGTCCAGAGAAATCTCCTTTCCCCAGGAGGTGTTTTCTCTCTGGCCCTCGCAGGTGGGGCACGATGGCGCTACCCCTGAGAGCTGCTGGATGATGGAAGAGCTCAACATCATCGTGCCCACCAAAGGCGTCATGTACAACTTTGTCTGCAAGTGCTGGCTGGCCAGAGACAAAGGCGACGGGCTCACATCACGAATCCTCAACATCCTGGATGCAGAATGTGTTAACGTTGGCGTCAAGGTAGGCACCAGGCTCACTTTGTGCCTTTAGCTGCTGCAGGGACCTCTGCTGACACAGGCCATGTGCCAGCAGCTCTCATACCTTGACTTTTGGGAGCAGCTTGAGCTTTCTCTTTACTTTCCTTTCCTGTGTTATTTTATTAGCAATGTCTTTAGGCATGGTTTAGAATCATGGCTGTTGAGAGCACAGTTTGGTGAGGCTGGCTGGATGCAGCCATGGCACAGATGGAAGAGCAGAGCAGGTAGGACACAGGTCAGCAGCCTGTCCTCATCCTGTCCCCTGCTGAATCGCCTGGTACCCCTAGAGCGGGAGCAGCTTCAAGGTGAAGGAATACTTCTAACTCTTCAGATTAGAAATATCTTAATATTTTAATCTGTCCATACGTACCAAATTTTCTAATAGGGGAGAGGGAAACTAATAATTACGGGAAGTTGTTGAAACATGAAAACATTTGTAAACCTAATCTTTGGTGAGAATAGCTGATTAAAGTTGAGTCAGTGGTGAATAAAACTCTATAGTCTTTTCATTCAAATATATGAATTTTGAAGCAATATCTGCTATGCCATGTTTCAAACAAGTACAAACTGGAAAGCCAAGCTATGGTGATTTTGGATCGTGGCAGAAGTAACAGTCTGGATGAATGTGACAATAACACTGTGTTTAAATACCTGTGTGGCAATTTAAAATCTCTGTAGATGCGCTTCTATTTACAGTCAGGTTACATTTCCATAGTACATTATTTTTTCTCTATGCTGCTCTTGATTCCCAAGTTAAAGATATTCTCCTGAAATCCTTCTTGTTCCCTAGACATGCAAAAATTTGGTAACATTTTTAGCGTTTGTGAAGGATTCACCAAATCAATGCAGATTTCAGTGGTGGAATTGACCTTAGAGGGTATAAAAACCTGCTTCAGACTCAATACCAAGGTTAAAACCAATCTTTAAACATGTCCCATCTTGCATTGAACGTCCTGAATGAGGTTTCCAAACTCCTATTGGTGAGCTGATGGCTTGCCCATAGATTGCAGTGGATGTTAATGAAGAGTTATGTTCAGTCTTCCTTTAAAAGCACAATCCTGAATATTTATTTTCATAAGCACGCCAAAAATAGACACATCTAACTACAATTTTTTTTCCTATGATGTTGGGCCAGAAATTTGATAGGAGATTTGAAGGAAATCTGGGGAGATGCTGGGGACATGAAACCAGAAGTGAGCATTTGACTTTCTGATCAGTCTCCTAGTTGAGGGAATTTGGGACTGTTCCCTCGTAAATAGCTGTAGTTAGAAACTGAGTCTTACAGGTTTTTTTAGAGTTCAAAGACAAATGATATGTTTAGCATCATTGGGAAGATTAATACTTTTCTTTTTCTTTTTTTTTTTTTTCCCTGCTTGGCTTTTGTACAGCTGTATGTACCCATTTCAACTTAATTTTCTTCTTGGCTTGATATTCCTTCTTTTTCCTTTAAATTGAGTATTTGCCTTCCCATACTTAGAGAAATTACTCAGTGTCCACCACAGTCATTAAAAGCCTTGGTAAAGGAGTCTTTCTTCTCCTTCCTATAAAAAATAGGATGCATTGCTAAGATTTAAAATACTTGTGGATGAGTATGTGATCAACAGGTTACTCAGGTTCAAACGAAGGTGAAAAATATTTTTTTTTATATTATGCTATTCCTTTGTACTGTTTATTTATGTGACAGCCAAAATTCAGGCCAATAAAACTAGCCGAGCACTGCACTATTTGAAATATGGTTTTTTGGGGCTGCTCCTTGATATTCTTCCACGTTTTAAATCCAGAAGTCTTGCTACCATAGCTATGATCTTGAAAGCATCTGAGTGGCCTAGAAGTCTTAAAAACCCTGAGAGCTGCTGGGACTTGCACATTTTTAACATATTTATTAATACAATTATTCTAAGTTTTATTGTTCCCATGTCAGGAGAAAAGAAGAAATTTAGGCTAGTAAAGTGAAAATTATGAAAAACATCTTTTCACAAACTGGCATGCCGTCAGTGCACACAAGATCTGGGAGGACTCTGCAGCTGATGCAGCAGTGAGCATTTGTACCACGGAGAATATTCTGATGTATAAACCTCCAAACTGTTCGTGATATTGGAATAAACGTTGCCCAGATGAACACTGAACTGCTGGGGGGAAACGTTTTGCAGACAAGAAAAAGAAACAATTGTTCTTCTGGGAGACTTCTTTTTTTTTTTTAATTAGCAAGAGTTTGATGCAGTACAGAGGTCTGGAGTGCTGGAGTTGACCAGGGAGAGGAGACACTGGTAGCAGAGGGTTGGAGACCCAGCTATTGATGGGATGGTTGTGACTCCTGTGAAGAAGCAGCTTAAGAGATCTTCATCACTGGTGTTGCAATAGGACAAGGGATGATGGCCTTAAACTGGGGGAAGATTGACTTGGATTAGATAAAAGGAAGAAATTTTTTACACTGAGGGTGATGAGGCCCTGGCACAGTTTCCTCAGAGAAGCTGTGACTGCCCTGTCCCTGGAAGTGTCCAAGGCCAGGTTGGACAGGGCTTGGATCAACCTGGGATAGTGGAAGGTGTCCCTGCCCATGGCAGGGGGTGGGACTGGATGGGCTTTAAAGTCCCTTCCAACCCAAACCATTCTGTGATTCTGTGATTCAGATGTTGCCACAATGAATGTGTCTCTTTCAAGGCTGAGAAAATCTGTAGAAAAGGTCATAGATGGAAAGTCCTGTAGTGAGTTTTGATCTCTAACTTTGCCTCTGAAAACAATGGTGTGGAGAGGAAACCAAGAAGCTGTGTTGCAACCTTTTCTGGCAAGGAAGTAGATCTCCAGGAAAGCCTGTTGCCCTGTTTAGCATGGGTTAAGGACAGCTGTTTAAAGGAGGCCTTCTGATTGTTTCCACTCCTCACCAGATCCTCTACGAAGTCACGGTTGTGACTGGAGACATCGAAAGTGGTGGAACTGATGCCAGTATTTTCATGACTGTCTTTGGATCCAACGGGAACACTGAGGAGATGCTACTGGAAAAAAATGGAGACAGGTACAGTAGCTGTCACTTTTGTTGTTTAGAAGGGGAGTGATGGCAGATTTTAGTGCCAAGTCAGGAAGCACTCAGGGCTTTGATCATGCTCCCTCTGAAACACAAACATTTACTCCCATTGACTTTATAGATTCAGACCTGGGCCCCCTGGAAGTGTTTCTGTCAGATATTTAGCAAAGGAAAGGAAAGAAGATCACTGTATAGCCAGGGAAACCACCTTTTGTCATTTGTACAAGTTTTGTCTAACCTGTTCCTCAGTGGCTTTAGAGATAAGGATCTTGAACAAAAGCATGAGGTCCTGCATCGTCTCCGAGAAGAGCTGTGAACATTGCCCAGGAGAGCACTGGGAAATGGATGGGCGGTGGCACAGAATGCTGCACTGCATGCCCTGGTTTTACTGAAAAGGTGGAGTCTCATGTTTTCTTCAGCAGAATGAGCTAACAAACACTATAATGCTAGTCTGATGCCAGCGCTTCTGTAAGCCAAAAACCCACACACGCCACCACTCATCCACTTCCCAATGCTTTTTTGTTCCTTCCTAGCACCTTCCCCAGCACAGAAAGCTTTGGCATGCTCAAGAATGAACCATCTTTTAGCAACATCATGCTTAAATTTAATTAATTGACTAGCTCTGATCTTATTCAGCAAAGCATCTACAGAGCATCAGAAGGGTGGGAGCTTTTGGCCACACGGTTCGAGCTCAGCTTGCTGAGGGAATGCTGGATAACTGAAGATAAGGGACACGGTGTACCTTGCAGAGAGGTGTTTGCTCAGGGGATGTTTTACTTGAAGCTGTTGTAGCAGAGTGGGTGTCTGGACAAGCATAGCTAAGATTGAGAGCTTCATGTGTTTAGTTAGTAACAAGCACGAGCCTTGTTTATTGTGAAAAAAAAAACGCAGCAGAGGTGCTGCTGACTAAAATATCTGTGAGAAACACAGCTGAGTCATGCAGAAAACCACAGCTCTCTCTGGAAAGCCAACATGTGGGGCAATGCTCCTGGGTTACCAGCGAGTGTGGCCATCAGTGACACCCCTCTTACAAGACCCTGGGCAAGCAGGGCCTGTCTTCCACTGATTTAATCCTACCACTCAGTTCTAGTAGGTGGGAAAGTGGACCACTGCAGTTAGTGATGAGAGATGAAGCAGATTTCACATCTGGGTGCGTCAACCAAAAATCTCTAAAGGGGATCAAGACATCTCCAGCCTCTCAGGAGCAGGGTCGCAGTCTTGCTGCATCTGGGACTGGGGCAAGTCACACCCCTAAACTTTGTGGCCTCTAAAAACACACACCATTTGTCTACGTGGGTGGGATGGACAATCTCTGGCATAAGAGTATGGAAGAGCAATTAAGGAGAATCGAAAAATCTCTACGTTATTAGTTGCTTGGGTTGTCATCTGACAGTGGAGGATCTGTGAAAGGTGTTGAAAAATCACTGGGGCCGTGTAAAGAAGAAGGAAGTGAAAGGCACAGCTCTTTTCATGTTGATATCCCCAGGATGCTGTGCTATTCCACTGGCACATCTCTGCTAGCTGGAGGTGCCCTGTATCACACCTCCAGCTGCACTGGGCTCTTGTCATCTCATTAGCACCCTCTGCACAGGACATTCATGTCCCCAAATTCACATCCTGTCTGTTTCCACACCACTGCCACCAGTCTTCATCCAGCTGTGAACAGCACGGGCTTTCCTGGCTCTTTTCCACGTGGGAATCTCTCCGGCCCTTGCACCAGCAGTGCAGGGATGGGTGAGAGCTACTGCAACCAAATGGTAAAAGGCACTTCATCTTTATTGGGGCCATCCAGTGCCAATTCACTCACAGCAGCTTAGTGCATTACGAAGAACCGTCTGTCTAACCTGCCACAGATTTAAGGCAATTTTCGCTACATTACTGTTATTGCCAAGACCCCTGGGCAATGGAAATATTTATAAGGGCAGGCATGGGTAGGAAAGCTTAATGAAATCCTTTAGATAAATGGTTCGGTGTCCTGAAAAGGGAACAGCAGCAGTCAGCTTGTCTGGCTTCTTCTTCCCCTCTCAATTTTTTTCAGGTTTATGTTCATCTTCATATAAATTAGGGATAGCAAAGAGCTTTTGGGTCACCCAGTTTGTCACCTCGGCAATCACTTCCCTCTAGTACTTCCCTCTTGGAAGTAGCAGGTGAGTATCAGCATTACAAACTTCAAGCGAGGCATTTGCTGAAGATAAATAATGTTTTATTTTGCTAGCAGACATTTTAGCTTAGAATTGCTCAGCCTGGAAAGCCTCAGAGTGAGAGATTTCTATGCAGCTTTGTAGGTAATAGCGATTGTCATAAAAACTGATCATAGGATCACAGGATAATTCAGACTGGAAGGGTCACACCTTTTTCTTTAATAGATGTGGAAATCAATCCAGTCCAGGGACAAAAGTACATTCTATTTCTCACAGTGAGACAGGCTGCCTCGATATCCAGTACCACAGAAAGACAAACAAGAAGAAAAAGGCGTTTTTCAAAGAGCAAACATAACCCTTAATAACTAGAAATGGACTGGGACCAAAATGCCCTGTCCAAATGCCTCTGGGAGCGCAGAGGAAGCGATGCCTGGATGAAAACTGAGAGGCTCGAGCCAACCCCTATTGCTAACATCTGCAGCAATGCATGCTCAGATAATGGTGTGAGTATAATCACATTCATCCTGCAGGGGGTAATCTGAACAGAGGTTGGTAAAGAAAATGTTTTTTCTCCACATTCTGGCACTGCACAGCTATGGGAGGCAGCGTGCCTTGCCAGGAATGAGATATCATCATTATGGATCGTTTCTATTATGGCAGTGCCCACATCTTGCAGGGCTCTTCCCAAACCTCTCACCACACCCGGGTAATTCCCCCACAAGGAGGAGTTTGCATGAAGGAGAAACATCAACAGCGGCGTGGTCACCATGTGCTTGGGAGACCCTCTGGCTTTGGCTGCCATTCTCCTTAGCAAGGGTTAGATTTCCAACTCCAAGACCACAGCAGGTCTCCAGAGTATTTGAGGGCAAACTAGAGGATACTGGCTCTGAACAGAGTAATATCGAGCCTGAGGCAGCGCTTTCACTGAAGCAAGGCTTTCCTCCTAGCACCAGCGATGCCAAGAGGGAGGGAAGGTGCAGTCCTAGCCAATGTAATCTTCTTTGGGAAGCACATGCTGGCTGTTTTTTCCCTTCTCCTGCTTCCTGCTGATTGCTATGGATGAGCAGCTCCTGCCCATCCTTGTGCCCGTGCACGGCAGCCATGCACCGGGGAAGGTCTTTCACGCAAGGCTACACAAACCCACCCTGGTTCCTACCACAGGCAGAGGCAGTTTGCAAATCCAAGTCCCCCAATTTCATCACGTTGGTTTTGTCTCCTTTCCAGCACAATGTGCCTACTGTGCTTACTAAACTTGGGCGTTGGGCCCTGACCTGCAATCCCAGGGCTGCATTTGGCTGAGCTGCAGCAACTGCCTCTCTCCACGGCAAACACAAAGTTTTGTGCTGCACCTCAGAGAAAGGAGGCGAGGCAAAATTATTTTGCCTTCCAGTTGGAACGGGCCAAGGACAGGCAAGTGGGCAGCTGCCAGGAGGGAGGCGATGTGCAGAAGCCTGACTGCGAGTCGCTATTGTTCTGGTTACAAACGGAACGGTAATGTATGCTACAGACTGCCTGGAGCAGCTCCAGGTGGGCTGTGTTTTCCAGGGAAGGAGGAATCCCTGTCAAATCTGCACCTAGGTGTCTTGCCAACAGCACAGTAGCTGGTGATTGCAGCGCAGGAAAGCTCAAGTCCAGTAAAGAGCAGTCATAAACTTTTGATTTGAGGCTGTTGGCGCGGCGAGGGCTGCAGCACGGGACGGAGACGCAGAGAGGCTGTAAAGCAGCAGGAAACCTCCTTGGTCTTCCAATCCCTGCAGGTTTGAGCGGGGCCAGGAGGACAGCTTCATCATGGAGATTGCCGACATCGCACCCCTCAGGAAGATGAGGATCCGGACGGACGGGAAGGGGACGCGCCCGCACTGGTTCCTGGAAAGGGTAACGCACTCGGCATCGCGCGTCTCTCACAACCCGCGTGTCCCGGAGCCTCTCGGCCTCTGGCAAAGAGGAGAAAGGCACCGAGTGACTCGTTTTTATTAATTCCCTACACTTCTTCTGTTCGGTTTCTCATGGTTTTTCCCTGCAGGTATTGAGTCAAGAAAGACGAGAGCGGAGGGAAAAGCTGTGTTGTAAATCTTTTTTTTATGGTGGAAGCACCATGTTTGGAAGTGTTCAGAAGGCTTGTGGGTGTGGCACGTTTGTGGGCTATGGTTCAGTAACGATCACTGTGGTGCTGGATTAATGAGTGGACGTGATCATATTGGACATCTTTTCCAGCCTAAATGGTTTTGTGGTTTCACCACAGATTCTGCTGTCAGATCTCACTCTCCTTCCCTGCATGAGCCTTGGTTGGTCACAATATTTTCTGGTCCCTGGGACGTACCCTCAGCCCCTGCAGGTCTCTGCCACGTGGGAATCTGAATCCGTGGGAGGATGTCTGCCAGACAGAGACACCCTGGGCTGGGTGGGACATTTCCAAATAATCCATCTATTCAGCTGGATCATCCCATCTCTCCCTTTTCCTTCTCCTCTAGCACACAGGCAGATTTCTTTCTTTTCTTGTTCATACAAGTAAGGTGTCATTTTTATCTCACATTTCGAATGGACTATGCAAATTGATGGTGTTATTCCCTGATGTCCTACCTCGCACAAAAGTACAGTGCTTGCCTTTATCTTTGCTGACAAACCGCCAGCTCCTTGTAAGGATCCCCTCTATCTGGGCAGTCAAAAGTAGTTTGCCTCTTTTGGGTCCCCATAGTTCTATTTCTAAGACAGAGGGGGGACAATGTGCTGATTCCAGACCACCAGCTGTCATTAATGGAGAAACACATCTCTGCCATTTTCCTTCACCGTGCTTTTCCTGGAGTCAACATCCTGCTGGATTTCTGTATCTTGGCCTTTTTATGAGAACAGTTTAAGACCCAGTAGCTTAACCATGGTCAGAGGGAACACTGCATGACTTTTTAATTGGGTTCTTTATCCTTTTTGACTAGTTTACAGCAGTCTTTTTCCCATAGATAATGTGTTTCTAAACATTGACCCTACAGTTTTCAGTGAAGTGATGAACTCCTCTTCACTTTCAGAAGCGTTTCTGTGCTGCAGTACCATTTTAACTTCAGCATTTCCACTTCTCAATTTTTTCTCAGCAGCTGGGGAAGGAGGGGAACTGAAAGAGGGGGAATTCAGGCTGGATATTAGGAAGAAATTCTTTACAGTGAGGGTGGCAAAATACTGGCACAAGTTGCCCAGGGAGATTGTGGCTGCCCTGTCCCTGAAAAGTGTCCAAGGCCAGGTTGGACAGGGCTTGGAGCAACCTGGGATAGTGGAAGGTGTCCCTGCCCATGGCAGGGGGTGGGACCGGATGAGGTTTAAAGTCCCTTCCAACCCTTAACATTCTATGATTCTGCGATTCAGATGCTTGTGCAGCTTCTCAAAGGATTAGACCTCCAGCACATATCTTTAGAATGGATGCCACAGATGCACAGTTTTTCTCTCTGTGCCTGAGGAATAACTCAATCTGTTCTCTGATTTGATTCAGATGTCTTGGTCAAACTCCCTTTGTAATTTCTCACATGCTTTCCCCTGAGTTTTATAAATCGTATTCATATAAAATGAAATCAAATAAAGCTTATTCATCCAGAGACATTCCAGGCCTTGCAGTCATGAATCAGCAGCAGCACAAAGGCAAGGGATGGCTGAATCTTCAGTTGTGCCTTCCCATCTTCCTGTTGCCTCCTCTGTCCAGGCATTCCAAAACCTCAGCCGGCTGGACTGTCCTACCAAAAGCAAAGCTTTCCCAGGGAAGTGGGCAAAGAGGATTCTCACTTGGACTTATCCAGTGGTGGTGGGCTTATAGCCGCCTTCCAGCTTAGAAGCAAAGGTGGACCATGCACACAAGAACAGGTCTGGACAAGAGACTTAAAAGAGGGCTTGTAAAAGTGAGGGAGAGCAACTTTTTACATGGGCTGGTAGTGATAGGACACGGTGTAACAGTTTTAAACTGAAAGAGGAGATATTTTGATTAGATACTGGAAAGAAACTCTTGGCTCTGAAGGTGGTGGGGCCATGGCACAGGCTGCCCAGAGAAGCTGTGGCTGCCCCATCCCTGGAAGTGTTTCTGGCCAGGTTGGACGGGGCCTGGAGCAGCCTGGGACAGTGGAAGGTGTCCCTGCCCATGGCAGGGGATTGGGACTGGAAGGTCCTTAAGGTTGCTTCCAACCCAGACCTTTATTTTAGAAGCTTATGAAAATTACGCCCATCGTTCCTATTTTTCTTAGATAAACAGATCACAGAGGATTTTCTAACTCCAGTGTTACGTAGAGAACTGTATTTATTGGTTTTCTTTCCCACCTTCCCTGCAAAGGTAAACACAGCATTTACATTCCCAGGCAGAGGGTGGCTACAGAAGCGTTCTGGAAGAGGGGAGGAAGGATTTGTGTTCTCTGATTTGTATTCCAGCCTTAAAAACTTACGTAGCCTGGTGTGACATGAAAACTGATCGGAGCCCATTTCCATTTCTGTCAAAAGTGCATATTAAGACTGCATAATGAAATACTTGTGGGGGTAGTGCTAAACTCTCAGACAGATGGTTCACAGTTAGTGCTAACTAGCACAGTGAAATGAGAAGCTAGATTAAGCCATCAACCCCGTAATTAACCATTTGTTGCTCCATTTATCTACATGATATTCTCAGTTTTCTTGTTCTATTAAACTAACAATAAATGATCTTTTTAATTCTCTTTGGTCTTTTGGTAAACTGTTGCTAGCCATAATTTATACTACTTTTAGTTCACCAGATATAGAAATGCATAAATACCAATTAAAATGCATGAATTATTAATGATTCTGTACACAGCCAAAAGATTCAATTTACAAGCAGGCAAGTAGTCATATTTTTTTCCGTCTACATAAAATACACTAAAATTTCATTCAGAATCTTAGCGAAGTAATGAACTTGGTGCTGAAAACTCAAACTGCACCACAAGTAGCAATAAGTTTTAAATGCTGGTACCTAAACCTCTGGAGGGAACAAAATTTGATTAGTGATGTTTTGAGACAAAATGAACATTATTGATCATTACTATGCCCAAAAAGGCATCGTGAATGTTCTCCAAAGCTGAGCAATGCTTTCTGATCACACCCCTGCTGGGAGAGACATAGAGTGTGGATCTTTTCCGCTGACCTAATGCTGAATCTCACGTTCTTCCACATCAAGCTACCATGACATTGCTCTGTGTTTCTGAAAAATCAGGGAACAAAAACCATAGAATCCCAGAATGGTTTGAGTTGGAGGGGACCTTAAAGTTCATCCCATTCCACCCCCCTGCCATGGGCAGGGACACCTTCCACTACCCCAGGCTGCTCCAAGCCCTGTCCAACCTGGCCTTGGACACTGCCAGGGATGGGGCAGCCACAGCTTCTGTTGGAAACCTTGCCAGGGTCTCACCACCCTCAGCATAAAAAAATTTTAACTCTAATTAGGAAACTTATCTAAATGCATGCTTTGGAAACCTCTTCCTTGGATAGCTGGTTCCTCAGTCCCTGTGATGATTTCACCTGCTGCCCAGTGTCTCAGCTATGAAGTTGAAAGGCTAGAAAGAAGAAGGGATGAAAGCTGAGTGAAATAGCAGGAATTATGAGACTGTTGAATTCTGCAGAGTTGCTTCCCTCAGAATTTTAATGTTACTTTGTGCTGTCAAAGCCAGACAGATAAGAAGCTGCCTTAATGAAGCACTAATTGCATTGCATTCAAACGTCACAAATAATCCTGCATGTGGGACTCGGTCTTTATTCAGTCCTTTCTCCTTTGTATAAAGGAGATTAAGAGAATTTGAGAATTATTATTGAGAATTGAGAATTATATAGCTGAAGCTGACTTTTATTCTTTGCAAAAGAGAGAAGTCTTTTTGTTTTACAGTCAGAAGTTCCTGGGTTTAAGTGAAGAATAATGACATGCAACAGAAGCGTAAAATCCTGTGTTTGAGCCTTTGAAGGTGAATTCCAGGGGCTGTGTATTTTGGTGTCAGTGGAGTGGGAGACCCTGTGGAGCAAGTTTTACACGACATCTGGAAAAAGGCTGGGTAGGGGCAAATCAAATAATCGGACATGTCAAACCTTTCCATTGCGGGAGACAGTGTGCAATTAATTTCAAATTGTTGGTTTAAAGTTCCTGTCAACTACTGTATTTGCTCAGCCACAAAGCAAATTATCAATATGTTATTCATACACACTCCTGCCACTTTCTTTTCACGGCTTGTAGGTGTTCTACAGCCCAGTTAAGCTCCTTGCATAATTAGCCAGAAAGTTTGAGCTGAAAAGCACACTGGATGCCCACAGCAAGTTCTAGGTATCCTAAAAAACAGCTTAGGTGCAATGTAAAGTAGTGGTCTCACTGCCAAGCAGTAGCTAGTTTTACTGGGAGGAACAGGCAGAAATTAAATATAGTCTCAGCTCAGCTCGCTGAGATGACTTTCTTGACCCTCATGATTGAAACCAAAATCCTGCATCATCCTCTGTGTGTGCAACACCCACAAACATCTCCTTGCAGGATGGGATTCACTTGCTGCTATTTTAGTCGCTACATTCAGCTTTCACCCCTTCCAACAAACTATTCAGGCCCCCTCTGTAGTCATGAGACAGATGGACCTGAGAGAGGGGGCAATGCCTTGAATAGCCCCTTATCTGCCCCCATTTTGGGTGGGATGTGTGGCTTCCCTGGGGATACCCAGGTCCCACCACCGACCACATGATGTGCTTGGGCTGGATGACCAGCATTTAGGGGGTCCATGCTGGGTAAGTGAGGCAATGTTCCCACATTGTGACCCAGCAGCCAGCCTGGCCCAGCTGTTTCTGTGTCCCTTGCTGTGATCACTGAATCATAGTTTGGGTTGGAAATGACCTTTAAAGGTCATCTTGTTCCAACCCCCTGCCATGGACAGGGACACCTTCCACTGTCCCAGAGTGCTCCAAGCCCCATCCAACCTGGCCTTGGACACTGCCAGGGATCCAGGGGCAGCCACAGCTGCTCTGGGCACCCTGTGCCCGGGCCTCACCACCCTCACAGACAGCAATTCCTTCCTAATATCCCATCCAGCCCTGCCCTCTGGCACTGGGAAGCCATTCCCTGGGTCCTGTCCCTCCAGGCCTTGTCCCAAGTCCCTCTGCAGCTCTCCTTTAGGCCCCTTTAGGCACTGCCAGGGGCTCTGAGCTCTCCCTGGAGCCTTCTCTTGTGCAGGGGAACACCCCCAGCTGTCCCAGGCTGGCTGCAGAGCAGAGGGGCTCCAGCCCTGGAGCAGCTCCGTGGCCTCCTCTGGACTGGCTGCAGCAGCTCCACGTCCTTGTGCTGCTGGAGCCCAGGGCTGGGGGCAGCTCTGCAGGTGGGGTCTCACCCGAGCGGGGCAGAGGGGCAGAATCCCCCCTCCCCTGCTGCCCACGCTGGGGATCAGCCCAGGATAGATTTGGATTTCTGGGCTGATATCCCTTGGGCAAAAAAAGCTCATAAAATGTATCTCTTTCCCCTGTCTGCTCCTCCTGTAGCACCACCCCAGAACGAGATATCAGGGGCAGGGCTCTGTTTCTGTCCTTTCTCCCTACAGGAAGGTGCATACAGATGCAATCACACGTCCTGGGTGAGGGGCTGAGGATGGAAAAAGCTGGCATTTTGCTCCAGCAGTTTTAGTAGCCAGATGTTTCTTCTCAGACAGCATCTGGAGCGCTGAGCATGGGCTGGGTATTTGTGAGAGGCCTGACCTCTGTGTCTGTGAGTGCTCTCCAGATGACAACTCTAATCTGCTGCTATCCCCACTGCTTCCCTGGCAATTCCCTGCTCAGGACATTTTGCTACAAACGGTGTCGCTGTCATTCCCCAGCAGAGTAGAGGCATTGCTGGCTCAACTTCATCCAGCATAGAGTTTATGCACCAGTGTGGGAGAAAAAAAAGACATTTTCAATCCACCTGGCATTACTCACAATTCCACTTTGCGAATTTTAGCCAAAGAAAACTTTCTGGGTTGGACTCGTAAGAGGATGCAGGCATCCTTGTTCGCACATCCTTGAGAGAGGACACTTCTGTGCCCCAGCAGAAAGGCCACCAGCTGGGCTGGGGGAGACCTGATTTCTGCTTGGTTCAAAGCAAGGGTTTGATGCAATATCTCTTGACTCATAGAACAGTTTTTTTGACCACAAAGTAATAGTGTCACTGGCTATGAATAAGCAGCTTTTTAGAAAAGTGGGACGTCTTCTACAGCCAAAAACGTCCTGTCCCCCTGGGACAGGGGAGTGAAGGTGCTGTGTTACAGATCCCTCTTTAGCATCAGGCAGAGTGAAAACCCCAGATGAGTGTCCTGCCCACAGAACCATTCAATGCACAAATAGCCTGGCTTACTGCTCAGCTTCGGTGTAGCTACTGCCCTCTGTAAAACAAATTTTTGTAACCTGGAGCAGTGTTCTTCTTTTGAACTGCTGAAGACTCCAGCAAGGCTTGATTGGGGTCAACAGAAGGCCATGGGCTGGGACATCTGAAGTTTGAAGACAGAATTTGGACATGTCAAGATAAGTTTTACTAAGTTTTTTTTCTTAGGTTGATATATGAGCGTGCAGTGGAAGGGCACTGAGGTGGCCAAGGGGCTACATGGCACACCAGGAAAGGCTGAGGAAAACAGAGTTTCTAAGCCATGACATGAAAAGGCTGAGGGAGAATCCAGTCATCGTCTTCTGCTGCTCGAAAGGAGGTTACAGAAACCATCGACCCAGACTCTTCTCAGAGGTGGAGAGCGAAAAGGCGTGAGGCAATGGACACGAGCTGCAGTGAGGAAAGCCCTGATCAGACATAAAGAATAAAATCTTCCTGACCAGAGTGATGCAGCCCTGGCATGAGGACTCAAGAGTGTTTGGGGAATCTGCACCCTTGAAGATTTTCACAGCTCAGCCGGGCATGGCTTTGCAGTTAGCCGTGCTTGGAGCAGTGGGTGGAACCACACACCTCCAGGTGTCCCTTTTAATGTAACATTTCCCACCACCCCTGATTCATTCCTCCCTAATATTATGCCACACTTCTCTGACACGCCTGAGCTCATGCTTCCACGGCCTTTGCAGAGGCAGTGTTTGCTGATGCACTGCTACACACGGGTACAGTCTCTGTTTCTCTTCGACGGTAACATGAATGGCAATTTACAGCTCTGTCTCCTCCCTTCCCTTCATCTCCCCCAATTTAGTGAGAACTTATTGCTAGGTTTTTGCTCTAGGCAGGTGTAATGCTTTTCTCCCACCTGACTGATGCTCCACGGAGCCCACAGCCAACAAGAGACACAAAGGTGGGTATTTCATTCGGCGTTTGTTGGAGTAACTTGTTGAGCTGCTCTGAATTCATTCCCATTCTGTTCTTATCACCACGGCATCTGAGCTGCTTCCATGACACGTTAGATAGTGTGACTAATATCTGTTGCATACTGTTTGTTCTGTCACCTTTTCCCAGAGGGAGAAGTGTGTGAAATATTAAGTTTTGCTGGCCTAATTTTATCCTGTGCCTTGTTTTAACTTGTTTGGGCTTGGTTTGTGTCTCTCTACAACGACTTCTGCATGTTCACACAAAGGAGGCAGGCAAAAGAAAGATGCTGGGTGCTTCAAGGAGAGGTAGTGATGTTTTTAATAACTCTGTTACTTTTTTTGGAGTGAATTCCGTGCTGCCTTGGGGGAGAGGTCTGACTCTCTGAGAGATGAGCTTTGTCCATAACTCAGGTCAGAGGAGCAAATTTCTCCCCTTGCTTTGCCACGTGGCTGAAAAAGCTTTACAATACCATGAAGACTATTTCTCAGAGCAAACCACCACAGCAAACACTGTCCATAGGAGAGAGTTCCATTTATCCCAGAAGAGCTCAGGATGGGCTTTGGAACCATAGCAAAGCTCTCCCCATGTCCTACCACATCGTGCACCTTACAAGTTTAACATTTGCCCTCATTCAAATGGTAACTAGAGTAAGTTTTTTCCCCCTTTTTGGCTCTTCACAGATCACCCTGAAGAATCTTACTAATCAAGAAGTGGCCACATTTACCTATGGGGATTGGCTGTCCAAGCTGAAAAATGAAAAGGGAAGCTTGGTGTGTGAGATGCCAGCTTTCATAAACGACGAGCAGATGATGGAGGACACCACATACACTCTTCAGGTTAAAACCAGTGACATTGGAGGTTGGTCCTTGCTAGATATTTTATGACTTTTCTAGTACGAAGTGTGGTTTTTAGCAATGGAAAAAAAAAAAAATATCTGCTTCATCTGAATTTACATTTTAAAAACCATAGTCTGGCCTGGAATACAACCATTTTGGCTGGCTGTTCACCAGTGTTATTCTGAGAAACTCATTCTCTGCTGAGCTCTGGGCATAACAGATTTAGACACAAGGCCCAGGTTTGACTGCTATTTGATTCCTCTGAAGACACCTTAGCAGAAACTATTACCAGACCAAGCTACAGAGGTCAGCAGACACATTTTTCTTTTTTTGGTCAGGTCCATCCATGTAGGGTGGTCAGAGCTGGTGTGCTTCGGGTTTTCAGTCAGCGCTGTCTGCCTTGCCCAAAGCAGATTGCAATAATTCATCCACCTTTTCAAAGTGTTTTGAGACCATTCATCTCAGGCTGTTATAAAACATCCCTAAATGCACACCAGATAGAAGAGGTGGAGCGGAGTACACAGAAAGCTGCAGAGCTTCAAGAGCCAAGAAATGGAGTTTCAATGCAATTTCCAGGGATTGCTGCCTCTTTTCACGGGAAATTTTGTCAGGCTGCTGGATGAAAGCTGCAGCCATGTACAAGGTGTCTTGTGCCAAGATGGGGCAAGCCAGACATTGTCTTGAAGACACTTTGCTTCAAAGGTTGGTCCTCAAGTGAGATTTTGTCACACCAGTGCACATAACCACCTCCTGACCTCTAAACTTCTTTTATTTTTTACTTTTGTTACCTCTTTTTTTTTTCCCCCCTCCCGGTTTTATCAGCGGTAATTTATGCAGTTTCTGAGGTTTAATCTAAGAGAATAAAAATTTCCCTGGCAGAGCATCTTCGTGCCACCTGACCATTTCTTATCTATCTTCTCTGCCGGCTGCTTGTCTGAAAAACATGTAGTGAAATACAAAAAACAAAAGGGAGAGAGAGAGGGGGGAAGATTTGTTTATGTATCTGGCCATCCATCTAATATAATGGTAGATCTTTCTGTGACCTTTTTTGTGAAAACCAGTCCTAACTCAAAGGCGATGGAAATAGAAATGAGAGGAGAATAGAAAATGACAGCAGCAGCAGACAGATCTGCCCTTCCCATTGAATGAAGGATGACGGGTATTAATGAAGAAACATTTTATTTCATTATGAGCAGCGACAACCAGTAGGAAAGAGCAGATTACAGAGAGGTTTCAGAGAGTCTGTTTGTGATTAGATCACACAGCTCACTGACATAATGCTGAACTTTATCCAGCTTATCTAAAGCGGGTGCAAGTCATGAACCATCTCCCCTTTTCGATCATTATGTATTCCACAATTACTCCTGGTTGGACCAATTCAGGAAGAAAGACATTTTATCCTTGGCGGTGTTTAAACATGTTATATCATCTCCTGCCGCACTGACATTGTCGAGGAGCAGCAATACTGCGCAAGGACTGGAATCAGATGTGTTTATTTCTAGGTATAAAGTTTTTCTTTGCAATGGCTTTCAACTTTCCAGTGCATAAGAGTCGCTGAAGGAAAAAAAAAAAAAAAAGCAGGGAAAGTAATCTCACCTATTTGTCATTCTCTGAAAAATTATAATTCTGGTTTTAGTTCCTCCTAGTCTAGACTGTCTCTGGTCAATCCATCTGGGAGGGAAGAGTCTTCATCAGTGGTCTGGATAACCCTCCTGAGGGTCTCTGCCTCTTGAGTTTTTCTTCATCAGATTCAGACAGAGACTGCATGATTAAGTCAGGCTTAGATGGCTAAAATTAGGGAAAACGAATCCCACAAAGAATGTCCTGGAGTGAACTAGAAAGCATCAGCTATTTCTTCCCCACCACGCACACGTGTTTAACAACAGCATTGTTTCACGTTTTCCTCAAAGATACCTTCAAGTCACAGTTTGGCTTTTGCAAAGTCATTCTGCTCCAATGATGATTCAACCCACAGAGGTTGCAACAGGGAAAGACTCTGCTCCTGCAAAGCCCAAATCATCTCTCTTCCACCACGAGCAGCACCTCAGATGGGTCTCAGACTACATATAGATAAGAAGAGGTTGTTAGGGCATACACCTCCCAAGTCAGATGGGTAATCTTTGGTTAAAACCAAGGTCTTGATCTTAGATGTAAAGCACAATCTTATTTTCTTCAAGGCAAGATCCACAGGCACCGATGCAATAGAGCCAGACCACCTGATGGATCTTTCTGAGGCACAAAAATGTCCTTTGGCTGGTTAATTTTTACTTTCTCTACGCAGGCATCATATACATGGTAATGCAGTAAAGATGGAGAGTGAATAAATACTGCTTTCTCATTTTCCAGCCATTAATGAAGCAGAAGGTTTTTATCTCTGCTGTTACAAGATTAATTAGGATGTTGTCAGCTCAGTTCCAACCTACAAATTACATAATTTGGGATAGTTGGTGTCAGTTCCTAGTGCCTTATCCAGGTCTTTGTTATGTCAAAAGAAGGACATTCTTTGGCCTCAGAAGGCTGTGACTCAAGCCCAGAGTTTGTTTAAAAATGAAGCATCTGCTCAGTAAGGATCATATAATCACAGAGACTTCTGTTGAAAGGGTCCTCTGGAGGTCGTTTCACCCATTTTCCCACTCAAAGGACTGTTGTCAGCTAAACACTGGACACCTCCAGGGATGGTGATATGCCGCCACCTCCCCAGGCATCTGATCCAGATCTGCACCGTATTCCTAAGAAATTCAGTTTTTTTCTTGACTCCCAGCCTGAACCTCTCCAGCAACTTGTGGCTGTGGCTCGTTGGGGTGTGATGTGACACAATGCATGGCCCTGTCATCATTATCACTGTCCCTGCACATCTTGTGCATCTGCCCCAGCTCCTCTCAGGGCTTCTCCTCACAGTGGCGTGTCCCAGCTCTTGTCCATCTTGGTAGCCATCCACTGAGCTCTTCTCAGTGCCTTGACACAACACAGTAATTCAAACTGGCATTTTGCACTGAACAAAGGAAACTTCCTGCTAGCTCGGGTTCTGTCGGAATATGGATGTCACTGCTGTAAACTTTGGGTCACCTTCAGCTTCCCAGCACGTGCAAGGTTTATTCCTACCCAGACACGGAACTTTGCATTTCTCCTTGCTGAATTCCATGGGATTTCTGCTTGCCCAGTCCTCAAGTTTCTCGAGGTCCATCTGGGTTGCAATTCTGGCGTTCAGCATGTCAGTCACTCCCACAAATTTACTCTTAGCTGGAAATCTGCTGAGATTTCACCCTAAACTCAAGCCCTTGTTTAAGGTGTTGATGATGATGTTCAGCTCAGTTCTGCAGATCCCAGTATCAATCCATGAGCTGTTGCACTCATCACCAGTTAAGGCTGGTGCAACCACAGTACCTTAATCTCTTTGTTTGTCAAGTTTTTTACGGTTCCTAAATGTGCCTGACAGTTTCCTGGAACTGGCAACAACAACAACAACAACAACAACAATATCAGAGACCCAAATAGGCGAAATGTACATTGATTTAACATTTCTGTTCTTTACTTTCCCATCTCCTGCTAATTGCTTGTGAGGGAAATGTCACAGCATGAGACCTTCATAAGCTTCTTCCTGCAGGGACGGTTTTGCTGAGAAACAGTCGGTTCTGTGCTTTTTGAGACCTGGCATTAATTAGGAGCCTGCTCCTTGCAAGGAAATGGACTTCAGTTTGCTTTGTTCCTCACCTCAGCAAGCTTCGGGGTCATAAAAAGTACTGCCAGATGAACTGCCTGAATCCCTGATGCTTTCTCTTCCTACTTAAACCCTTCCCAGGGAACTGTTGAAAATTAGCCCCAATTTAATATGGGCAACTTCTCGCATGGACACCACATGTTGCTTTGCCTTTCCTTTATACGACTCTTTTTCTCCTCTTTTTCATTTAGTAATTTTTTTTCCCCAGCCCTTCTGTAAGAACAGTCGTGATTTCTTCCTAACTTCTGTATTTAAGCAATAATCCTGTGGAAGTGGGGCCTTTCTCCAGAAGTTTACCGTCCCCCTAACTTTGTCTCTGCGCTGTGCTTGAATGGAGCTGTGGGAAATACTGTCTGTGTGGCTCAAAGCTGATTTATGATACTCTTGTGTAAGAAAGGGCCTGGCAGGAGGTTAGAGTTTCAAAGCTGGGCTATCCAAACGAGGGCAGCAGATGCTGGGTTTCTTTCTAAGGCAGATTTGAGCCCGATGATCTCTTTTTCCTTTCCCAAAATTTCAGGGCCTTGGTTCTGACACAGCGATGACCCTCTGCCCACGTGCAATCTTATTTCTCTCCGTGAATCTGCTTTTATATCACAGCGTCAAAATTAAAATGCAACCGTTTTGGTGGAATTATAAATAGTTCCAGGTGAAAATGCAACACTCGCAGCTAAAATGTAAGGTCACTGCAGGTGGTGGTTTGGCCTTGAACTCCCCAGAAGTCAGGGAAACAGCATGGCTGTTTTCTTTGGCAAAATATGGACAGTAGAGGACATATGACATTCAATATCAGGTAATAAAGATCACCTTGGAAATTTTTTAATTTCCTAACATACACGCAATAAGAAGGTGGGCGTTGGTAGGGCAAACTTGCATGAGAAACTGGACTTTTTCCATTTAATGCAGCTTGGACAATATTTTGAGAAAGAGCAATAGAGAAGGAAGATCTCTTGGGGGTGGAGGGAAGTGGGCCGTGAGATGCTGCAGTGGCTTGGTTGATGATCTGCACATAGCCCTGAAATCCCTGTACCATACAACACAGGGAGAGCAGGAGAGGACAGACCCCAGCTGAAGGATCTCCAGTGCCACAAGTGCTTGGAGAAGGTCGTGGGAGTGCAGGAGTGTGGAAAAAGGACTGTGCCTCAGTGGGAAGCCCAGAAGAACACTTTGTAGCTAGAAAAGTGAAAGTAGGTTGTTTAACACTCTTTAGCAGGTTGCTGGATTCTGCTGGGTAAGTCACTTTACTTCCCAAGCCACCTTGGGATAATGGGAGTTACTGCACTGACATCCGCTGCAGAGCGTTGTGGTGCACAGTTCTCCATCAGGAACAGAAATTCCTGCTTCCTATGAGCGCTGCCACCATCACGGTCACCACACCTCAAGTGCAAAGGGCAGAGCATCCAGCTGTGCTTGTGGGATGGACTGGAAGGGCTGGCTGTCCTCCCTGCAGGATCCTGCACGAATCCACTGAAATGTCTTTGGCCGTGCCCAGAGAAACATGAGGACCCCTGCAGCCCCTTCCAGCCTGCCTTTGCTGCCTCCCCGTGTGGCTGGGGGCTGGGAGTCAGCCCAACGTGGCAGGGTAACTCATGGTGTTTTTCCCTTCCCTCTCCTTCCAGGAGCGGGCACCGACGCCAACGTGTCCTTGATCCTGTTTGGGGAGTATGGGGACAGCGGCACCCTGCCTCTGAAGGAGTCCAACAAGTCTAACAAGTTTGAGAGGAACCAGATGGATGAATTCAGCTTCTCTGAAATGCTGAGCCTGGGAGACCTCTGCAAAGTGCGGATCTGGCACGACAACAAAGGTCAGGACAGGGACGTGGGTGGTGGGAGAGCTCGGGATGCCTTCACTTGAGGAAACACATGGACACAAGGCAGGCTGAAGGCACTGTCCCCAGCTCTGCTTCAGGCTGGGAAAAATTACCTGGATTTTACCCAGATCCTGTGTCCCAGCTTCCCTGTCTAGGCACACCCCCTTCATGCAGGTGACCCTCTCCCTGGCTGCTGGTGCAGCATCTGCTCCAGCGGGTCCCCAGCTCTGCTCAGGGCTTACAGCCACCTCTGCAGCCCCAGGGATGCCTCCCTCCGAGCAAAGCCATCCAGCCCGTTGTCCCAACACGCTCACTCTATCCATGCACACCTTTCACACAGGCCAGCACGGCACTTCCAGAGCAATTCAGTGCTCTCGGCCTGACGCCGACAGGCAGGGTAATGCAGCCTGGCATAACACAGCGAGCCTTACAAGACAGAAATAAAGATCTGTGTCTGTCTTTATTAAGATCACTACCTCAGCCGGTGAGCGGGCAGCGAGCTGCTGAGAGAGGTTCTGACATTTCCCTGCTGCTGGACACCCTGACTGGTGTCACAAGCAGCAGAGCAGTGCTCAGTACTGCTGTCATAGTCATTCGTGCTGTCATTCAGGCACCAAGAGGTGTCTTGTAACAAATGCATCGCTAACACTGCTGTGGTGAC
>VZTA01007399.1:8473-20870 GCA_013398855.1 Mohoua ochrocephala | reverse complement strand
ATTGTTCAGGTTGGAAAAGATCACTTGAGATCATCTGGCTCATTCCCACAGGTCAAGACATTTATTATTGTGACAACCATAGTAATCTTCTCATCTTTTTCCTTGGTTCTGCACAAATACAATTCTCTGACACCAATTTCTTCTTTTTTTATTGTGTCTGTCTAGTCCACTAATATTATCAGCTCATAATCCTCACGATTCTGTCTCAGGACAAGGTATTTAATCCTCTGCTTAAACCATGCATTTTCATTACAGGAAAATTTTGTTCTCTATACATTAATAAAAAGGTCTGATACAAGGGGCACAGAAGAACAGTAACATTTTTTATTATCTGCAGTGTAGTTTCTCTTGGAGTGGGACACATGCTAGAGGAAAATGCATAAAATCAGGTGACTTTGAGTGGAACTCTAATAACAAAATCTAAATGCCTACATTTTAGATAGCCATCCAAGGTCTCAATTATTTGAACATATGCCAACACTGTCCTGGACAGAAACCACACAGCACCAGTTAGGAATTGTTCCCAATAGGTATTTTGCATGTGCCAACAGTTGGTATGATGAAGCAGCATGTTTAGGCATGCAGAGCTGAGCAGAGCTGTGTCAGTTAGACACAGAGACAAGGACAAATTCTTGCTTTGCTTCATTTGCTGGTGCACACACTCAGCTCGTTTAAAATTGTTCATGTAGTGCCTGTAATATAGAAATACAACAACTTCAGAGAAGTCTTTCCTTGGCTTTCTTGTTCTTTAAGTACACAAGTAATTGCTATTTTTATGTTTCTGATGATAAGAACAAAAAAGTTCTGAAAAGGAGATATGTTTGAAAGTATTAAGGAAAAGGGCATAGATCTTATCTTTATTAGAAACTATTTTTACTACATCAGCTCTCAAATAATTTTCACAAAATAAGAAAAGCCCAAAGGACTCAAATGCTCTTTCTAAATATTCACAAAGGAGAATTATAAACAATTTGCATGATATTTAACAAACCTAGAGCAGCAAGCATATCAGTTTCAAATCTGCTAAACTGGGTGAAGTTCTGACATCTGTAAGAGTGGTTAAGATTTTATGGATGTTTAAAAATCCCTTACATTGAAAACCAAAGTACAACTGCATTACAGTAAGTACTGAAAACCTCATATTCTAGAAAATAAAAAGGTTTCAGAAGGGCTAGATTTTATTTTTTATAGTTCTGAATTCAATGAATAACACCCCTTTGCTCCTTACCCCTTGTCCCTTTGACCAATCAGTAAAGGTTCAGGTTCATTCTGTTTAGGCCACATTATCACAATAGGTCAAGAACTGTTTCCACACTGAAGTCTGAATAAGGCTTTCTAATATCTTTGCTGAGGATTCACAAAGTACTGTACCATAGTAAAGCAGAACTAGAGATTAGAGAGGGAAGCAGGGACCTTACAAAGGATCTAAAAGAGAAGAAATGACACATGATCTACTTGGAAGTAGCAGAGGGATTTTAAAAAATTAATATGGATGTGGTATTAATATTTCAGTACTAAAGATGCAGTTGTAAGCAATTCTGAGCAAGAGCTGAATGAACTGGAAACACTTAGCATTGAAAAGAGCCTTGATAATACTAGTCATAACTAGAACCTATGAATGAAAAAAAAAACTAAATACTTTCTTTCAGAATTTACTGGCATGTCAGATGTAAATATACTGTGGATTTGAAGTTGGTTTTTTTTAAAAAAAGTATGCGAAGCCTTCTCAGAATAAATCCTACAACAGGAAGTTCTGCCAAATTAGCAACCACAAACAGCTTGGCAGAGCCAAGAATGCCACAGGATTCTGGTCAACATGCTGATGATAAAAACCATTAGTGGAATTCTTACTAGCCTGACAGTTAAATCTTGCAGAATGAGAGAGTGTTTAAGCATTTGTATGCAATGCTTAGAAGGAAGAATTAAGCTGTTATTGGAAATTTTGGGTTGAGAGATTCAGCTTGGAGCTCCTGCTCAGATACTGATGTTTCTAAAGTATGTAGATGATACGTTTTTTAACACACATGGTTTTGAACCTAATGACTGTGTGAAGTTTGTTTAATATCTTGTACTAAAAATAAAGTAAATTTCTTTTTGTCCAGCAACCAGTAGTCACAAGCTAATTGCAACTGCAATAAATAAAAATATGGTGCATTTTAAATGTATTATGGAAATTATTGTTTCAAATAAAGTAGTTGGAGAAAATTTTAAAAAGCAGGAAAATTCAGCTGTTGGGGAATGTCTCATGACATTGTCTCATTCATATACATATACGTATGTATGTCTCATACATATATAATATAGCTATAAATCTATAACAAATATATTCACAGACATATTTTATGAAATCATAATAAGAATGACAAAAAATCCTGTTAATAACTGCTTGAGGTCAATTACTGAGAAGACTTAACACAGTATTTAGTAAAGTCTTCTGACCTTTTGAGTTGGGTTGGTCTTTTGGGTTGGATTTTGCAAAGCAGAATTATAATTCTCCTATCACATGAGAATTAATGGAGTAGAATCAAGGCCACTAAAGAGCAAGTAGTAGAATCAAGGCCACTAAAGAGCAAGTAGTAGACAGCAAGGAAAATGCTGTACCATAGACAGTTGAGATAAACATTTACAATTGTATGATCTGGACAATATACATAACAGAGTCATGTAGGAGTTGGTTGAGACAATTACTGTTATTCTTTTTTTCCCCACAGTTTTTAATCCTGAAGAAAAAAGAATTTAAAAATTCAGGCCTTGAAAAGGTAGTGTCATTTCCCAGTGTTAAAGAAAAGTTATCAAGGACAACCACATAGTTCAAGACAACCTAGCCTGGTTTGAGTTTCTAGGAAAAATAAAGAAAAAAGTGCTAGGAGATTTCAGTCATGAAGAATTAAAGGATTAAATCACAGGTAATGTCAATTTATGAAAATATGTCTTATTAAACAAACTTGATTCCCTTCTTTCAAATTAGAAATATATTTCATAATGATAACTGCACTGATGAAAACACCTTCCTGTAAGGTATTTGTGACAAAGTACTGTATATTATTTGGAATAAAGATTAGCAGTTCTTGAAAATAGTAATGTAAGCATGAAGTGGAATATAAACCAGATGACACGTCATGATAGATGAAACACAATTTCTTACATGAATTTCTACTGACATTCCATAGGCATGGTAACTTTCAACATTGTTCAAAGTTTAATCAGTGGACCAGAAGTAAACACAAAATCACTGCCAGTAAAATGTGCAGATGAAAAGCCTGAATGAATGATAAATGATGAGGAGATATGAGTCTTGGAGCACTGAGCCAGTTCTAACAAAAATAAGTTAATAATCAAATTCTGGATTAGAACTGTGCAAAAGGGGAGAATTGGTTGTCTGAACTGTAGAGTGGTACACAAGATATAAGAAAAATCTTTTTTTTTTTCCCCTGGATATGCCTGCACTGTTCTTGTCACATTTGTGAGAAAACATAAAAGTTTTAGAAATACTGAAAGGAATAAATTAAACGCCAGAACAGCACACAAGGCTTGTAGAAAATGCTGCAGAAGAATTCAGAACACTCTATTTGTTTATCTTGGTGGATGTAAGACTGGAAGATGACTGGGTTACAGTGACTCAATGTCTTCACAGAGGGAGAATACAAGCATTGATGGAATCCTGATTGCAGAAAGGTATATCAAAAATCAGTAGGTGGATAGTAAAGCAGGCCTTATTTAAACTAGAAATCTAATACATCACTCTTAAAAGTGAGGGTAATCCAGTTTCTTACTGTCTTTATGCATATCTTCATGTCAAACTAGGCCACAGGTATTGCCAAAAGAAGTCAATATGGAGGATGAAGCAGCCTGGAATAGGCAAAATATTAGACAAGATAAAATACCACCCTGTCTCAAAAATCTGTGAACTTCTTGCAAAAATGCACAACGATAGCTGCAGATTCTAATAATGAAACTGTATTTTTGCATGTATGTCTTTAACTTAGAGACCTTTTTTTTCTGCAGGTATTTGGTGGTGGCATAGCATATTTTAATCATGGCTTCTCATATTTGTTCTCATTACTTCATTCTCTGCCTGATTTTGAGTTCAGATACTCTAGAAGCAGCCTCTACAAATTAAATTCCTCTAATTTGTACAGAAATGTATGAACAAAAAACCTGTGGCCTTTATCCCAGACTGAGACATCAGCCAAGCTATGCAGAGCAGGAGAAATAATTGCCTTTTCTTAGTAAGATGTCAAACCTTTTAAAACAACAAACACACAGAGGAGATCTATTCATTTTTTCATACAGAGGATATTAGCACAGATAGTTTCCATTAGTACCAACAAAATAAGCATGTAAGCCTTCTACATACTGTATTTATGGGATTATAAAGATCTCTGATGGTTTTGCCTTCAATGAGAGATTTTTCTTTTAGAATTTTTATTGTTGGTGCACATGGGGGACTTTGGATGTAGCTATTAAGCACAGCAGAGTGTTTTACCTCATTTTAAATGGCTTTGGTTGGGGAATTAGCACACACCTCATACTGGTGGCTAAAGTAGTTGAAATATTGACACAACTCTTGCATTTAAAAGGAGGAATATATTCCCCATTCTATCCTACTTTTACAATAATGCATTATATTTTGCTAATTTTCTTTTCATTTTGTTCTGTCTAGAGATCAATGAGATCTGTCAGTGGTGGCCTGTTACCTCTTTGCCAGAACAAACTTACTTCCCCACTGAGGTTTTATGATTTTCACTTGTTAAACTGGTGCAGTATTAGCTAACAAACAACACAACTCCACTGCCGCTAACCAGTGAGGCAATTTAGGTAACTGCTCTGAATAGCACTACCAGTGCCTCTCTGTCAATTGGTAACTACCTTTTTACCTTATTTTGAGATATGCTTCTAGAAATGAATCAGTTTCCTTCCTGGCCTTTTTCAGACAAAAATAACCTTTTAAAAAAGGGACAGGGTATGATCTCACAAGTCTTTATTAGAAAATATTTTGTCTAGTTTGATGATATCCACCTCTTAATATTTGTCTTTTCTTTTTCTTTTTTCTTTTCTTATATTTTTTTTTTCATCCTGCAGTGAGATAATGCCTTTAGACTGGTAAAGTTAAGCTTATAGGCTCTTCTGCAGTCTCTGAAGAAAAATGGGTACATTGTGGTTGATTCATAATATGTCTCCAACTTCAGTGCAAATAATCATCTTGGGAAAATCCTGTTGGGAAGGCTGAATGAACTCAACCTCTCTCAGTGCAAACTAGCTCTGTGAAGTTCTTTCCCTTCTTCTCCCTGGATGGCAGACAAACATCCCAGCTACGAATTTAGTCATCTCATCCTCTTTATAAAAGAAGTATAGCCTAACTAAGCTTTCAACTCCTGTGTTGGATGTTTGAAGAGACATAGAATCGATTTGGTCTCAAAGCACACTAAAACAGTAAAGGACAGATCCCAGAGGGTTACTTTTTTCCCCATGTGTTTCAACACTTCATGAATTTTAAAGCCACTCACTCATTAATAATGAATTAAATATACTGTACTTATGCAAATATCTAAATATATAGAATAGCTGAAGTTCTATAAACATGCATTTTTTGTTAGAGAAGCAACACACATTTTTGAGGCTAAATGTCAACAGTTCTGGTTATATCTCATTTTATATTTGAATGCCTTGTTAAAAATAGACAGGTGCTGTCCTGGACAGGGCTCAGCTGACAGGCTCTTTTGTCTTAACATTTCAAAATTATTACCATAACATCACATTTTTGTTTATGTGTCAGCTGTCATAGTTTAAAGAAATACAAATGCCTACCAAAACAAAGTGTGTACAGGCAGACTGTGATGACAATGACAAGGCCAAGAAAATTAAAATTAGTATGTTTGAATGAATATATACAGTACTTTTTTCCAAGGGGTCTTGTAAAGTTAATTAACAGTTGTATACCCTGCTGGTTTTTTAGCTTTTTTTCCTGTTTTCTTGCATCTTCTTTCACTGAATTCCTACCCAGAAGAGCAAACAAAGAATATTATGTCAATATAGCAAACATTCTTTTCCTAAATACATAAAGACATTCAGAATCTACTTTCTCCGTTTTGTAGTTAGAAGGATGCTCTCTGTGCTAGGAGAGCATCTGCGCTTAAACACTTCACTGGGCCCATCTCAGATGCTACAACCAAGATGAGTGCACTCCGCTGTATTTCCACTTAAGCTGATCCTTGTCTTGAGACTTATTGAAATATATTCTTGACTTACACAATTTGGTTTTAAGTGTAATTAAAAGAGATAGAGTTCCAGCGTGTTGGTTGTTAATTAATATTTTATATCAATAATTTTATATTTCAGAAGAATGGAAATATATTAAATATTGACTAAAGTAGTCATTAATAATGAATTTTTTTTTCTGCCGAGGCAAATATTTTATAGTAAAAAATGCAATATGACACATTATGCTCTGCAAGAGCTGTGCCTATTAAGAGTCAATTTAGAGCTTCTCTTGAGCAAGTGTAGTGTCCACGAAGTGTCCGTGTGGGAAAAGGAGGAGAGGGAGGATTAAGAAGACAATAATTTTATTTTTCGCCATTCCAGATATATATTCGTCTCCAAGATACCAAGAGTGAGTGACTGAGGAAATAAAATGTCCTTTTGTGCTCTACAGAAGACAACAAGCCTGGCATTCCTACTCACTCTTGTCCTGGTGCTGTACTGTTTCTATTTTTTGCTGCCTGAACATTTCTCTTTCCCATTTTAGATTCTTTGCCTTTTGCTCCTGCTGCTAAGTGTAGAAGTCTATTTATAAAGAAAGAAAACAGATTGGTAGAGATGATATTTCCATTAACTTTGACTCACTGTTTTAAAACATGGATTTGTTTTGTGACATTGGCATCAAACTTTAATTCTGACATTGTTTCTAGGTCAACATGGGCATCTGGAAATGGTTCACCAAGAGAAAAGAAAAGATAGTGGAGATTTTTTCCCAAAGCTGATCCAATATAAACTCGTAGGCATAGGAAAATGTGCTTGATCAGCAGTCATACCCTATTGCAGTGAATACCAACTTCTAACAGTCTTTTGATCATAGAAAACCTTGTTATTTCCTCCCAGCAGAATATTCTTCACCATTGCTGTATTTCATAATCAAAATAGCTTAGTGATCAAAGGGAGCCATTTTCATTTCTGACAAAGAAGTTTTTACCGTTAATGTATGAAAAAGCAGTTATTGTTGAACAATTTTTCCCTTCTGAAAGAGTACTTTGAGCAGAGAGGAAGGGGTTATTTTTTGTCAAACGCATTTTCTAGGGACAGTACCAGCATGTCTATCACTTTTTGCTGGAGACAGGCTGAAATCATGCAGTTTGCGTAACCAAAAATAGCTGTGTTCCAAGTACCATATTTCCCGTTAAACTCACCTTGCTTGACACCTTCAGTGCCAGATGGAAACACCGCTAAATATTTTTATCTAACATGTTGCTTGTTCATTAAAAATGCTGAGATTTCAACTCTTCCATCCTAATTTTCTATTTCTATTTCCTTGATAGTGAATACTAGATTGCAACCGCTGTAAAGTTGACAGCCACTCTGACTGCTTAATGAAAGCTTGTAATACTCTCACAAAAATCCAACAAAGTTAAAACTTTAATGGAAATGGATCACTCAAGGTGGATGAACCGGATGGTTTGCAGTAAGGTTTGATTACAATAAGATTATACTTTAATGCAAAAGAAAGAGTGGACTGCATGTCAGGAAATTTATATGTAAACTAGAACATAAAACTAGAATTTATTCTCAAGTGAAATGTTTCAAGAATCATTGCATGACTAAGTTAAAGTAAATTATGCAAAGCACAGACTGTAGGGAACAATTTTGCAAATGAATTTTTATCTCTAATTTCCCAGGCTAAGAATATCCATGATACCAGCAAATCCTGTGTGGTGAAAGTGACAATTCCACTATGTTCTTTTAATGGATCATTATTTTTATCATTCTCTGGAGGACACTTAACAAACAAGGGATTCTATCCTGAAACCATCTAAGGATATTTTTACTGCATAGGATATCTGTCCACAATGGACGTAAAAAAAGAGTCAGAAACACTGAAAGGTAGAACTGCCATTTTTTTCAGCCCTGATCAATCCAGATCACTGGACAGAAACCAATTTGTCATTAAATGTCATAGAAATAAGAATTATCCTGCTGTTTGTTCATCTTCACACAGTAAAAGAGATTTAAGACAAGCTGTTTTGCTCCTGTAGGTTATGCTACTGTAAAATTATGAGACGTTGCTGTTGCCTGGAAAACAGTGCTGATATCTATTGTATGGATATCTCCCATCACAGCAAAACATTTGGAAATTTCAAAGCCTTAAGGAGAAAAGGACACTTTGAAATATTTAAATTTTGCTACAGCACAGACCGTTCCAAGGAATTTAATTAGCTCCTGGCCCTTGCTAATCCCAACCATCTTCATAAGCTGAGAACTACATGAACTCTCACAAATTGCATTCCCCGGAAGAATAAAGGACTCTGGAAAACACAAGCAACACTTCACATACACAAAATCTATGGATATAAATTAACAGCAGAAATTAACTGATTTATGCTGATGTTTTTTAAAAAAATAACTAAAATAACAATATTTTAAAATTGATTTTCTAATATTTTTCTGTATTTTGGATATTTTAAAACAGAGAACAATCAGCTCTTTAGTGGTTTTTTAGTGTTTTCTCTGTCTACATTCTGCTACAGCATCCCAGGATAATAGTGCGGAAGAGAAATTAAAGGAAAAGGAGATCATGTTGAACAAGACCTAAAAATCAACAGTGCCAGAATTTACTATGCACGCTTGCCTACCTACATGTTACATAGGTCTCATGTTTCAACACTGTGCTTTGTTTATAAAAAACAATGTTTCCCTTTGGCATAGGTTTTCCTAGGCTAAGAAAACTACCTTTTCTCTTACAACAATTTTGATCTTCTGATCATCTATTATACTTCCTCTCATTTCTTTAATTCAGTGCTAACAGTATCACAAATCTTTCAGGGTACAGACATAAGAGAGTCTTAGATACATTCCCTTCTAGGTCAGACTTGATTCAGATTCCTTTGACAGTCACTCACTGACCACAGATAAGAAAAGTAATTAAGCTGATATTGAAGCCTTACATGCTTTGAAGCATTTAATCAAAAGCTATTTTTGTTCTCTGAAGTTAATTTTAAGTTAGTCTGATACTAAGCTTGAGATCAAGTGTAGAAAGAAGGATCTTGTGTCTACTCTTAATGCAGCAGAACAATCAATTATCAAGATGCAAATGAAAGCAGAACTACTCACATTCTTAAAAGTCAAGCTTAATATATTCAAATGTGACTTTTCTGCTTCAACCAGTTGGAGATGTAACTCTCAAGGGTATAAATCTTGCTTAGCATTATTAAAAATAAATGTTTTATTTTCATAAGTCTCTCTTTACTTTCGTACAGAGGAAATGGGAAATTCTCTGTAGGAGATAGGAATGGATGAATAGGAAATATGGTTCCATGGCCTCCAAGATCTACTTACATTTCAAGTAAATAGTAAGGGAGATATATAGGGAGATCATTGTTTTTGTCATCAAATTCAATTCAATGTTTTTTTTGTTGTTTCCTTTTTTTACTGGGAAAAATACTTGCCATCCATGTGTCTTCTTCACTTAAGGCCTTTTAAGAAAACAAACCACCAGACATGGGATGATTATCAGTTCCCAAAAGAGAAATATCCACTACTTCTGGCTTCCCACTAGGATGCCACAAATCCCACAGTAATAGTCACTCAGATTTCTCACACATCTCCCAAACACCCTTCCCACCAGTTCAATTCAGGCTGCTCTGGAGATAGGGATTTTTAAGCATACCATAACCAGAGTTTGTTTGCTTTTGTTTTGGTGGGGTTTTTTTTGTTTTTTGTTTGATTTGGTTGGTTGGTTTTAATATTTACAATGGATTTCCCCCCTCTTTTCATTCAGATTTAGTGCATCATCTTTTTTCTTTTCTCTTCTTATTTTCTTTTTTCAGGCACACTAAACATTCTTCTGTCAAGGATACTCAGTAGTAATGGGTTCTATTGCAGAGCATCAAAATAAACACTTTTTTATAAATATAACATCATTTTTCTGTATATAACATCAGCTATCTGTGCCATTTGAGAAGCCACACAGGACCCAGCTGACAGACGTATTGAAGTATTTTCAAGACAACTTCATATCATTGATACCTGCTAGCATCTCAGTTGGTACTAGACACCCATATGTGGATAACTGAATTGAACCCCAGACTCTAAACATACACTACAGAGACCAATCAGCTGAACCAGTTCCTAGGCTGCATTAACAGTTCTGATTAAATCTGGCTCAATTCCATTGGAAGACAAGACTGTTTTTGTGGATCTCTTAGGCCTTCCACTTCAGTTGAACCCTACCCTCACAGAGACAGCAACTCTGTTGGCTAGCCATGGACATCTGGTGCCACTGAGACATTCAAAGTTAATTTGTCTTAATGCCTTGAGATGGCAACCTAAAAACAGAGACTAGACAAGAATAAGATAAAAAAGGTAGGTATTTATTTGAAGGGCCTTCAAAGGTACACCCTGGGCAATGCAAAGTCTACACCCAAGATGGACCCTGGGTCATGGGTTCTTCACATTTTCAGAAGTTTGGTTCCTTTGCATATCAGGGTTAATGCTCCAATTATAACCTCAGTTAATGATGCAATTACCCCAAGTTTTCCCCCCCTCTTCAGATGCTTTTAGTTGACACATTTTGGGGCCCAGTGTCCTTGAAGAACAAACCTAGAGAGGGTTTGTTATGTCTAACCAGCGTGAGAGAACAGTAGCTAACAGGCCACATGAAACTTCAGAGTTACACACCAGGCAGTACAGGATTTGAAAAATAGAAAAGTTAAAACCTAAGGCATCAGTCTGTCCTTCAGGTGCTATTGAAGATAGTTACGGTCCTACCTATATGGTAAGACTTTTTCATTGATTCGTCTAATTAGAGGGCAAAACCTTGATAGGCCTCTTTGGTGTTGCATAGGACTTCTTTACAGAGAAAGTGAAACAACCTGAACATAGGGGAAAAGAAATCATATATTTATTGACAGTAGGAAATTAACATCTTAGACCTCTACTAAAGAACTACGTTTGAAACTGTCCCACTGAAACTTTCTGCTTACTATACTCTGATTTAAACAAATTAATTGATAGTTTTAAAATATATTGCATTAATTCATTGCAGCAACCCTATTGCCACTGAAGTAATTTGAAATGAAAAAAAAACCCTACAAACACACATTGCACTCTATAATACATTATTGTGAAATACAGTGTGTTTGTATCTGGACTGGTATTGAAGGCAATCTAAACCAAAGAAATTATTCTGGTTTAATTTAATTTAGGATGTCAAGTTCACTGTTCACTTTGTAGTTCCAGAATTATTTTTCAAAAATATAAGCATCTGAGTGAGTCTAAAGGGAATGGCACAAAACTATATCTGTGATCTTGCACTTCATAGCTTAGAATAAATGCTTATTTCCAGATACATCTTAATGACATGAGAAACTGCAGAATTTTATAATTACAGTATTTTTTGCAAGTCTGGATAATCTCAAATGTTAGTATTCTGGGTCACTGAGAATATGAAACAAAAGGGGCAAATGATCTTGTTACACAATCTTTCTGTCACATAAATACAAATATGCTCTAGTCCAGGGTAACTTTAAAATATTTAAAATTATATTGCTAAAACTGCTTCTCTTGGTCAGAAATACCACTTGTCTAAAAATGTAAATTTAACTCTTTTGTTTAATAAATTTCTGATTTAATGTCTGAATTCTCATATTCAGAGACAATTTGACTGTAATTCCTGTGTTGATCACCTATGTTCAGTGAAACATTTCACCCAGAGATTCTAAGGTCACCTCATTTTTTTTTCCCTTTACATATGTTTCTTAATGCACAATGGAATGAAGAGACAAGTAAATATTTTGCTATGTATGAATCTTAACTAGTTATTCATATTTGGCAGTGAAGAAAAAAGATCCTGCACGCAGGATTGAAAAGGTGATTTAAATATAATGAAAACTTTTACCTTTTTAGCATCATACTTGTTAGAGCAGAAAACATAGAGTCATAATCAGTGGCACTATTCATGTACACAGAGCTGTGCTGATTTCACTTTTTTCATCTGATGAAAAATAATAGATTGCATATCCCTCTACAGGCAGCAGCTTATTTTACTAAGAAAATAATCTGCATCCAAAATGTCCAATCTACAACATAAAAAATCATGTGGTGTACTGATGAAAAAATAAGGACAGAAGTTTTTTGAAATATGGCACTCAGAAATATTACAAAAACTGTTTAACAAAAAAAAAAAAAA
>VZTA01007397.1:18862-30840 GCA_013398855.1 Mohoua ochrocephala | reverse complement strand
AAAAAAAAAAAAAAATCTTTGCTGTTGCTTCTTACTTCTGCCATTTCTGATAAACACCAAAGAAATAATAATGGTCTGTGCTTTTGAAGAACCTCTTTAATTCAGTATTCATTACACATAAAGGTTATTACAGTCACTCTTGGCTGATGGTGGTTGTAATGCAGTTGAGGTGATCTTGCAAACATACCTGTCAATCTCAAACTCCCAACAAAGTCAACAAAACTACGTAGACAGGATAATGCATTAAAACATAACCTTTTTCAAAGTAAAGGCCACAGTTAAGAGGCAGATTCTAGAAACTAATTGTTCTTGAATGTGTGTGCATGCAGTTGGCTGTTGTTAACAGCGATGTGTGTGCAGAAAGCTATTATGGATTATTTTCCTCAAAATGAAAATAGGGATCATGCAAAAAGTGCCTTCCTGGCAACTCAAAACCCTCTTTTTCCATCTCTACCTCAATAAAATAAAATATATTGTGCTTAAAAAATGTCCTGTTTGATCTAAATGGCAAGCAGTTGTATTGATTTTTATTGGTTATACTTTAAAATTAAACATCTCCTCAAAAATATTTCAGGTTTTGTTCCTCCCTTTCACAATTATTCAACCAAGTGTATTCACCTTAATTTAATAATGTTTGCATATAGTTTTTTTGGTTCCTTTCAATTCATAAAGTCTCATATGAAGGGTTTCACTCAGTCTTCCAAGTCATATTCAATAGTAATAATTACAATAGAATTATTTTCTAAAGTACTGAAGGCAGGGAATGAGTTTTCTTGGTGGTTTTTTCCCCCCATTTTTCTCTTTTTTTTCTTTCTTGTTAGCATGATTGTCTGTGTGAAACAGCAGAAAGCTTTTCTGAAAGCCTCCCAGTTTTTGACCTGTCTTGAATTTGTCTCACTTGGCTACAGATGGCCTATCAAATCCATCAAGTCCTGATTGGAATAGATTACTAAATTGTTGGAGCACTGGGATTAGACCCATCTGTCTGCAGGAAGCTCTGTAATCATGATGAGAGGTTATTGTTGCCTGGGAGATGAAAAGCAGCAAACCATGCTGCACTAAAGGATCAACCAAGGCTTTCCATAAAGTAAAGGAGATGGAAAAGCAATCCCATTATGCTGAATCCTGTGAACACCAGCAGGGTGCTGTAAATATTCTTGAAATACTGCTTCAATGGACATACATCTTTTTAGGATGTTGTTCTGTGAGAAAGAGAGGTTTAAATACAAGCCAAAGTTTTCCCTTTCATTGTAAGAGGATGTCATCACAGTTTCAGAGAGCTGGAAACTTTGGTTTCCAGGCTGAATGCCTGCTTGATTGCTAGTAGTCTCAAAGCTGAGCAGCTGAACTAGGATGAAAGTAAAGATTAAACCTGTCCTACCTGTCAAATTCAAGTGCAACTAGGCTGTAGACATATTTGGTAAGTGAATTGACCATATTTAATTAATTTCCTAATTTAAAATTTTCTGATTTCTTAAGTTAGATCTCTGAAAATACCACAAATATAATTGCAGGGAATGCCAAGAGTGTCCTGACTTCATTCTGCTGCATTTTTTGAGTTTTCATCATGTTTCAGTTGTTGTCTGAAACAAACTAAAGTTCTTTGAAAGGTTTTCACTGAAAAACTTGAACTGTCCCAAGACTTTCAAGCCAAGAAGGTACGAAAATTTCTTTAAAAGTTTGCATGGAACATAAGAAACTCTAGTTCAAGTTTCTGTTGTGCCTTCTTCACCAGGGAGTTCTGGAACGAAAAGTTGTGCCCTTGCCTTCATCAGAAGGCTTTCAGTGCAGGCGCCCATTCCAGGACAAAGCCTCAGGAGTGGGTAAGTTTTCAGAGTGGGGTGCCAACCGCATTCACTGCTTCCTCTCCCTTGCTCTCTGCTTGAAAAGTCCCACCAGCCAGAGAGCTCTGATGACCCTCCAACAAAACCTCTTATGAGACAACGATACTTTAATTATCTCACACAGTTAATTTAGCAGTTCAGGAAAAAAAAGATAAAAAAGGTGCTTTGGGTTTTTTTTTTTTTTGCTTTTAGTTTAGTTAAGCTTTTTTTCTTAATTTAGGAAACACATTTCCCCCAAGAGATAATGGGTATCTTACCATTCTTTTCAGCAGTACCAGGACTTAATCTCTGCATAGAAAGTCACTCTATTTGTACTTTAAAATTATAATTTCTATAGTCTCAAATACAACCATATGATTTTTATGGGTAACAGTATATATGTATGTGATAAAGCTTGTTGGGGTTTTTTAAGAGAAAGAATAAGGAATATGAAGAAGTTTTGGGGTTTTTTTAAAATCCAAAAGCAAAAGCGGCCTTTGAGAGTACTTCAATGAAGACTGATTTTATGCCACTGCTTAGGACAAATTGCCTTCATAAATTCTAATGCTGAATTCTAAGAAAATGTAAAAAGAAAGGGAAAAAAAAAAAGATACACTTAACCTGTTTGTTAAAGTTTTACATATTCCCTCAGACTCCTCACCCAAAATTTGACCTTAAGATCACATCTGCTATCATTATTATTTTTCCCTTTCCACCAGTCAGCTCTTTTTTTGAATGCAGCTAAAATTTCATGGTTTTATTTTTACACATTCATGTTTGATGTTTGTATGTTCAAAACATAAAGTATATAAAACCTATGTTCTACGCTTTTAAATCTTTTTTAAAATTTTAAATTAGAACAACACTTCCCCATTTTGGAGTGAGTGATACACAGGGTAAAGAATAACCAAAGAACCATCACTAATGTTTTAGGCAAGATTGTATTGAGGTGTTGACATAAGCTGTATAAAAACAGTATTTTAATTGTGTCTCTTTTGTGATATAACATGAGTACAAGTCCCTTTTACTGGTGAAAAAATTTGTGAGACCTACAGAGAAAAGAATATTGTCAAATAGCACAGGCTGCTAAGGAAAATGTTACAAACTTTTGTAAACAAAGCAGTTTTATTCTTCCCTCTCAATGGGCCTTCCCTCTGTAGTCAGGTCACCTCTCCTGCTGCAGAATGCATGTACGATGGTCAGGAGGACCTTGAAAACTAAGGTTTTGTTGTGAAATGGGGAATTTTCTGAATTCGGAAATTTAGAAAGCTGAAGAGCTTCCCTTTTATAAAAGCTTTGCACTTTGGCCAGTGAGAGGAAGGACCAAGAGGAAGGTAGGGATAATTCTTGAAACACACGAAAAGGCTGAGGCAGCAGAAAAAATAGGAAGGTCTAGCAGTTAAAAATCCCATTCCCTTAAGTTTTCCAAGGGATTTCAGGCCAAGCTTCCAAACGAGAATTACTGTCACTGGAAATTAGAATTTGCAAGTAATACTTTTCCTTCTTCACCTAGAGTATAGGAATAATATACATTGTCTTCACTGAAGACAGTAAAAACTTGTATGTGTTTATATGCAATATAAATTGGGACATAAATATTAGGGTTTTCTGGAGTCTGACAGTAACCTCAGGGCAGGGTCCTGAAGCCACTGTCTCCATCCTGTCCTCAGATCCTACTGCTCCAGTCCACACATCTCACAGGCTCCCTGTCAGCCCTGTGAAAAGGGCTGTGGACTTCTGCTCCTCAGTCACTTCAGATACTGTGTTCCATGGTGCTGAAAATTAGAGATGAGCAAAAATTTCACCACTTTCTGACTCATCAGAGTCCCACATGAAAAGCACAGAGACAGAGCACCAACATAGCACCAACAGCCAGAGCACAGACCTCCAGCAAACTTAGCTTCTCCTTAACTAACCCAGGGTACAGAATGGTCAAACACGCACTCTGTCACTTCAGGTTCTTGTGGTCCCCACAGCAGCCAGGCAAGCAGAATACAAAAAATATAGATTTTCTCAATTCAATAAAATCTCTGTATTTACTTCAGGGCTTGCTTGATTTTTTTTAATTTTTTTTTTAAAAAAAGCCCATATAGGAGAGCAAGTGGGAAAAAATAAAAAGGGATATAAGGTGGTAGCTAAAAGTCTATTCTTGGTTATCCCTGGATGAATTGCTTAAAGCAATGGATTAATTAGCACCCTTCTCTCCACTACTCCTCTTAATGATGTGGAACATGGTACAGGTCCTTCCTCATCCTATGAAAGCTGCAAAGGTACTTAGGGAACCCCCTTACCAAACTTACAAATTATAATTTACAAATATGCTCCTATTATCTGGTTTAAGTGGATTTTCTCTTACTACTGTTTCTGTTCTAGCATACCTCTCCAATGTCCTTGGAAAAAGCCAATTAAGATAAGAAACAGAATTTTTATGGGTTTTTTTATGTTTTAATTTCTAGGTGGTGCTGTGACAAATAATGATGTGCTTGCAGATTTCAGATTCTAAAATATTGAAACTGATAGTCAAAACTGTGAACATGTAGTCCTTCCACATTGTGAAAGATTTCCACCTTATAGTGGAACAGGATAACAGGATAGATGAATGTGCAGGCATTATTTTCCCCACTTCTTTCAGTTATAAAATTTTAGACATATTTTCCAAATACGATATAGTGGATACCCTATATAACTACCTTATAAATAGTATTCTACAAGTGTTTGTGATAAGAAGAAAAATGGAAGCAAAATGTCGCATCCTAAATGTTTTGCAGAAATCCTTAAATAATTCTTTAATGTCTGTGAAAAATCAAATATTGGTATATCCTTTTCTCCTACGCCTACTTCCCTCACAATCTAATAATGTATATTGTACTTTATCTACTATGTGTACCTTTCATTTTGATCAGAGCTTTTAATCCTCCACTTTTTATATGAAATACCACAACCATGCTGTAGTAGGTTAGAATTGATTGACAAGTGCACGTAACTGTGGGTTCAGTAGTGGAGTATGTTTTACACTTGCAAAAAATGCACAACCTTGAAAATAAAGAAGTTGTGCCCTTTCTTTGGGATAAAAGGATCACATCAAATGGTTCGTTTCCTTGGCAGAATGAATAAAAGGATTCCCTTAACAAAGAACCCTTCCCAAAAGGCTGCTGGAGGAAGTCTCTTTAACTAGATAACACTGCAACAATGAGAAAATCAAGCAAGGTGAAATAATTTTAGGGAATGTTCCCCTTTGAACCTCATTCTATATTCAGTCATGTGTGGAAAAGATAAAATATAAGAAAGAAATAACTATGTATTTTTCCCAATATTTAGAAAAAATAAGGTTTTTGTGAAAAGAGTAAGGTGGTAAACAGGAAAAACATGTTGGATCCACCTAATTAAATTTTCTGCACCTCAGCCTCTGTCATTTCAGTTTCAATACATTTCATGGACAGTAACATTTAAATGTAATCTTGATTCTCTTACTCTGGATTAGTGGCAAATTCAGTGTTATTCAAATACCTTACAGCTGTGAGGGGTAATAAAGAGAAGAAAAAGATTCAAAGTCATGATGTAAGTTCAGGTTTCCACAGCAGGGGAGGAGCTGTGGTTTAAACACCTCATTCAGTGCTGGCACGGACGCGTGCAGTAACAGGCTGCTCTTCCTCTTACGTGCTGGGCATTACTGGCAGGCAGAGACGTTCCAGCCCGGAGTGTAAACATGCGAGGGCAGCCAGGCACCATGCATAGACATACACCCTGGCTAATCAGGAGTAACTGAACACGTTCACACTCTCCAAGGGTTGCACTCATGAACTTTGCAAGGAAAAGCACCTGGGAATGTGGAGCTAAGCACATTCTCTGTCTCCAAACAGGCAAGGGAACAGTTCTTATTACCTCACCAGTCCTGGCACCCTCTACAGTACTGGAACTCCTCAGCCTCTCTTCTCTTTGGAAACTTCTATTACTGAGAAGAAGAATTGTTCCTTATGTGTAGGGAATTGCTGCACCCTTTTGCCTAAGAGAAAGTTTCAACCCAACAGTCAGATTAATGGCAAAAAAATTATGGCAATCATATTTGGGGGAATACAGTGGTGGTTACATACAAGATATATCTGGTTTTGTTCTAGATTTAATATTTGATCAGAGACACATCACAGTTCTCTAGATATAGGTGTTTTCAGAGCTTTGAGGCAGGGCAAACACTGTTCCAGGTACACCAGCCACACATGCCCTGGGCAGAACTTCTGGGGCTCAGCCCGCTGTCAGTGCAAGAGGGATTCACCACGTGTCCCACCGCCCTCCCTGTCTGGCTGTGCTTGAGCTCAGGTGTCAGCGCTCCCCCAGTGCACAACACAACAAAACCACGTGCTGACCAAGAGGGCCCTCTGTAGTGTACAAGTCTTGGTCATTGCCTCCAAAGGAGTAAGTCTCTATGGACAAACTGAATCAGCATCCGTATGGACATGAACACATGGAATGTGGACATATGGACAAACTGAAACAACTGCTGGACCAGCAACTAAAATGGAATACAGTTTCCTTAGAAAGAAGTCCCATTACATACATTTATTTTAATGTTAAATTTTCAGTGAGTGTTTTCTTTAAATAACATCATTACTTTATTATCACTTAAATGGAATGTATATCTGTAAACAAGAGTAGTTTTTTGAAATGGTTTAAAAAGTATTTAACCTTTTAGCTTTTCTACAGAGTCATCAGCATATCCGGTAGGAGAAACTATACGCATAGACTATGTGGTGTGCTTTCAGCCATAATGGCTGAGTAGAATAGAAGTTTGTGACAGATAAGGAAAAAAATATGGAGTAAAAAATAATTTACTAGCAAGCCTGGGGGAAAAAAAAAATACCAGAAAACAGGCCACTAACTACTATTTTTCTAACCATATTTACACTGGACTAATTCAAAATAACTCCTCTGCATCCAGTGTTTCAAAAGGCATTACACTTTGATTTATTAAAACACTCAGTAAATAAAAAATGTGGTTCAATTGATTAGTAAAATTGCATTCATTAATATTTAAAAATGTTATGTTTCCTATTCAAGGTTCCTCTCCAACAGGCTTACCCAAGCTGAACAAGTGTGGTTTTACTACTCCATAGGTCTGTATGCAATTAACACAATAACTGTCTTAACATACTTAGTTTAAATGTCAAATCCAGTCTCATTTTAAAATGCTAGCTTCCAAACAATGCATCCTGACTGTCAAGATGTTCTTATTGTGAAGATGATTTCTTCTTCCAAACATTCATTGGGAAAACAGATAAAAAGGAAAATAGATCAGTCCTTGAGAAGCTAAATCGCCGTTTACATAGCAGGAGCTTTATTGCATATGGGGATACTGTAGTCATGTCAGCACTTTTTTAAGACACAACTAAACAAATAATATAATCTTAGTTGAATCATGCTCATAAATTAATTGATCAATCAATCAATCAATAGATCCAGCTCCCACACTCACTCCTATGATTTTAACAATATGATTTTAATCTTATGACTCAGTGGTGAAATTAAGGGATACTTTTAGTGACATCTTGGAAAACAAAAATGGGGGAGAATTTTTTTCTCTAAAATTTGGATTGTTACAATCCTGTCTTTTGCATCGATCCTGGTTTCTGCAAGAGACCATTTAAGCTTATATTCTGAAGTCTGTCTAATCATTGCAATTAAAAGTTGGAATAAGTTATGAGCAATAAAAAAGTAAATAATATCCAGTCTGAAAGTAGAACTAATTATAAAGCTGTTGCTTGATTAAGGTGTTTATACTGAAAAGTATTAAAGGGATTAGTCGAAAGCTTTACATCCTGCAGCACAGAATTAATATGCAGGATTTAGACACTCAAATTAATTCAGGTGCACCAAACAATTATATGGAAAAGGAATACTCGAGCCGGCTAATGGCCACACTAGTCCACCAAGCTAATTTATATTCATGTACTTATTGACCTCTCTGCACGCTCACAAAAGGACAGTTCTAATGCTAATGTGTGCTTCCAAGGCTGTCTCCGTCTACTGAATCTAATCACAGCCAGCTTCAGTGAGAAGACAACAATGTACCCCATGGTTAAAATTTTGCACCAATGAAATGTTTCCTGAAGGACAGATGTGACTCTCTTAGGTCTCTGTGTACACAGTGGTCTAAATTATGATCTCAGATTCAACAACGAATCACTGCCAGTGGGAGAAGCATCAGAATACACACTTGAGAGGAGGACCTATTACAGAGTATGCACACATAATACAAAAACAAACAAGAAAACAAACAAAACAAACACACACAAAACACAACAAGAAAAACCCAAACAAACAAAACCCACAAAAAACCAAATGTGCAAACAAAAACCAACAAACAAACAAAAAACCCAAATCAAACCAATCAAACAAACATAAAGCAAAAAACAACCTGCCTAACAAGAAAAACCCTCAAAAACCAAAACCCAGGATACACTGGACAGTACAGGCAACACCGTATGGGGGGCTGCAAACAGGAGAAAAAAGAGGAGAAGGAGGTGTAAGAAATATATCCCCTCGTATGCAACTCCTATCTACGCACACCAAAGCATATTAAAGCATTAAAATGACGTAATAAATGGCGCAAGGATACACTTAATAAAGCAGCCTTTCCAAGAGCCGCATCATAAATAGGATCAGGCTGCTTTATTAACAACCGTCAGATGGATGTGTAACCTTGTGGAAAGATGTTTGCTGAACTCATAAGCAAATAAAGAACAAGAGTTGATTTCAGGAAGAACTTACAAAACCTGTTTACAGGATTCAGATCCTCAGCAATCACAAATAGGCTTTATCAAGCAAATAGAAAAACAAACAAAACCATTTAAGACTTTCAAAAGGCAAAGACAGTACTGGAAGAGACAAATGAAAATCCTACATCCACTTTACAGCTAAGGCCCAAGAGAATGAAGAAAACTTTTAGGGTACAGAAGCAATAAATTGCAGACAAAACTATTGATTCCATTTGGAGGGGTCAGTTAGAGATGATCCTAGTGCTGTGTCAGAGCAATGCTGACATGCTCCGGTGAGAAGAGACCAGAAGACCTCCATTGATTCCATCGGAATCTGGACATGTCCAGAGCAACCAGGCTAAGCAAGAGTGGCACCCCTAAGCTCAGAAAGTAAGGAACACCAGAATAGTGAGATTGACAAAATAAACCCTTCCTCCTGATCTCCCTAGCATCAACTATGTTCCCTCTTTACCTCGTGTGTGGCAGCTTAGCAATGGAAAGAGAAACAAGCATCCATAGGGCCTCAAAATCTTTTGACCGATAAACAATTTCTTTTTTTTATCCTGACACTGTACTTAACCATCTTGTGGCTCTGCAATAAAATTTTGTAATTTTCAACAGCACAAAAATAGTTAAGTTTCAGTATTCTTCATTCTGTTCAGTGAAAAATGCCTGGCTAGCACCTCTTTGCTTGAAAGCTTTAAGTCTTCAGGTCCAAGGTTTGAGATGCCAAATCATGAGACAACTGTGCCCTTATTGCTCTAGTATGTACTCTTCTGAGAGATTTCTTACCCCTGGACAGCATCCTCAAGCTTCTCTCCAGATGATTGCCCCTTCTGTAATTCCTCTCCTTCTTAAAAAAAGGAGACATTATGACAAAATCAGGGGTTAAACCCCTTATTTTAATGTTGTCAGAAATAACCTCATTTTTTAGATCACTTGTGCAGTAGTGAACTTTTTTGCTCTTTACAGTTCCATTTTCTATTATGTTTGTGCTCTTTTGGATTCTTAGTTACCACCAAAGTGTAGTCCAAACACTTTGGACTAAGACAATCTTTGCACAGCAAATCCAACTTGCTTTGCTTATGGCAGTCTTCTGAAGTCTATTTTTCCTGTCCCACACTGAACCACCAATATTTTTAATTTTTTTTTTATTTTTTATTTTATCAGCAACTTGGCTCCTCACTCTCTGCAGGATTTGGCTTCCCTGCCTCTCATCAACAATGCCTTGAAGTCCCTGAAAATATGTGTTAACATTATATAGTTCTCATAGTAACCCTCCCAAGTCCTCTGGATTACTGTGCTGCATTCAGCCTTGTCTATTTAATTCAAAACTGCTGAATATATCACATTCTGCACAGAGCAAAATAAGGCAAATGCTAAAGGTGGCAACCTTCAGATTATCTTCCATTTACTGGCTCATGTTGCTAGCAGATATAGGACAAGCACTGTATGAAATTCCCTTTGGGAGGCTTCTTTCAATTGCCTTTTGCTTTTCCAGAGAGCATGAGCTCTGACAGAGCTTTTAATTGTTCTACTCTTCTACCTGGGATACTTTTAAAAATTACTTTTCATTCCCAATACTATGCAACCAAAAAACTGTTTCTTCTTCCTTGTTTAAGCACGCAAAGAAAGGTGTTAAAAGGCAAGGTCACAGAGCACAGCTATCAAAGGCACCCAGTTATCTCTTGCCCAGACTGAAAGCTGAAGATATTTTATTTATAGCCAAAGTGCTCTTGGTAGCAAACACACATCTTGTCACTCCGGTAAGTTGCATAGAAGGAGAGGTAGAGGGAGCTGGGTTTTCTTACATTGGAGAAGTCTATCTAATCACATTCTTCAACTACCTACAGGGGAGTCTACAGAAGACAGAGCCAGAGTCTTCTCAGTCATGCACAGAAAAATAATCAGATGCAGTGGTGTCAATCTGCAACAGCAGGAGTAAGTATCAAACCAACTAAAAAAAAAGTGATTCTTTTCCCTTGACAGAGAGTAAGCACCAAAACTGGCTGTTTGGAGAAAGTGTAGAGATATGCAAACTCATCCGGACATAGCCCTCAGCAACCTGGTCTAACCTTGAAGCAGGATTTTGGATCAGTAGACTTCTAGAGACAATTTTTAACTTAAATTATCCTATAATAGTGTAATAATTATCCTTTTTCAAGATCCAAGATCTTCTGTGATGAGATCATATGTAAGTATAGAGGTGTTAGAAGGGACCTCAAAAGTCATCTAGTCTCTATTTCCACCACAGTCCAGGACCTGTTATAAATTTTCGCTTTAGATCTTTATCGGATCCTAAAGGTAAAGGGGGGAAATCTTTCCCCATATTCATGTTGTTTTCCATCCATAGATTCACACAATCATTCCAGCTACAGTCGTCCACTGGTTTCATGGTTAACTTTTTTTTCCTGAAACATGATCCCTATCCCTTTTCTGCAATTTATCATTGGATTGTCTAGCTAGAAAGGCAGAATCAGAGTTTTGAAGAAGGAAACTGCCTTTGTCCAATTACAGACACAGGTCTACACGGGAATGTATAGAACTGTATTAAGAAGAATAAAAATCCCAAATCTACCATCTATTCCTTTTACAAAGAAAAAAAAAAAAATACCACTGATTATTGACCAAAATTCCCATTAAAAAAATCTCCATTGCACTTTTTGCAGGTTTTCTACAGGCACCCCCACTTAAAAGTTATTTTCTTGGGATCTGTTTTGACATAGATGTGATAACTCTTGACATAAACATATAGCAGAGGATTCATCATTTTCTCACTTAAGTAGGCCACTTTTAGACACTTAATTCTACACGTTAAAGTCCATGTATCTCAGAGTCCTGAGGGAATTGGCTGATGTATTTGCCAAGCCACTCTCCATGATATTCAAAAAATCATGGCAGTAAGGCAAAGTCCCAGCTGACTGGAAAAAGGGAAATATTGACCCATTTTTACAAATGGTAGGAAAGAGGACCCTGGGAATTACTGACCTGTCAACCTCACCTCTTGTGTCTGCGAAGATCATGGAACAGATCCTCCTATGGATGACACACGGAGGACAGGGAGCTAATTCAAGACATCCAGCAGGGTTCCACTAGGTCGCCTAAATTCAAAAACAACTACTACAAGGAAAAAATCTAAGGTATGTCAAACAATTTTTGGAGGTACTTTCCTCATTTAATTGGCATGCAATTAATCTTGTCCTGAAGAGACTGCTTTCTTTCCCAGTGGACATAGGAACCTTCCCCATCAAGTATACTACATTAGTATGGTACAGTGATATGGAATATCCGAGTGCCTTGCTCTGCTAAAGATGCAATGTTAAAGAAAGCAAAAGTATGTGCTAAATCTATAATGCAGATTTGAGCAAAGTGAATGAAAAATACCTCCCTTCCTCAAATTCTGTAG
>VZTA01007394.1:1441-11868 GCA_013398855.1 Mohoua ochrocephala | reverse complement strand
ACCCAAACCATTCCAGGCTTCTATAATAATTTACATGTAGGGATAAAAGCAGTATGAAGATCCCCGCCAATTTCTTGGACATAATTCAGGACAGACTTCCAAGTCCCACGACTGTTGTTACTTGAGTTACTCTGAAATGAAGATTCAGTAATATTTTCCACGCAGATTCATAATTAATTGAACAAATTACAACGTAATAGTATTGATTCTCTTGATTATTTTCTACTTCTGCGGAAAATCTGTTTCAGTTCTGTGCATTGCACTTACAGATAATTTATCTAGCAGTGGTTCTGCTTCCAGGGAGCTTCCCAAGCAGAGATTTGTGGAGTAAGTTGTAAGAGCACGTTCCCTGCCTGGTGTGGCATTTCTCCTTGTGAGCTGAGGTGGGTTCCTGTCCTGCCTTCCCCCCACCACGACCTTTGGCCGCTCACTGCTGGCATGAATCTGCCTACTGAACATTCCCCCCATTATGGAAAAATCCTAAATTACACAACAACATCGGCTGCACAGTGTGAAAGAGGTGAGGATCGTACATGGCACACTCAGGTCCATTTGAAAGGCCACTGGAGTGGCCACAGGGCATTGGAAACCGTATTTTTTTTCTTACTTTATTAATAAAAAAAAGCGTTTTAAGTGCCTCTGAAATGGAAGGTAGGTGTCTACGCTAACAGAAAGCAGTTTGTACCTAAGCACCTGCGCTCTCGAGTGGCGGCAGCGGATGGTGTCAGCAGTTCAAAACCATTCAGACAAATTCATGAGGCCACTTGTCCATAAATGGATGCAAAATTACCTGGCAGGAGCGCGTCCTCCGCTGCCCGTGGTGCGGATCTGCTGGAGCAGCGCAGGGGGAGCGAGCCACAGAGGGAGCCCGGGGCTGAGCTCTCCCACCCTGCTGCCGTGGGAGGCAGGAGGCACTGCTGGAATCCCTGGGATTGTGGGATCAACCCTTCCAAGACCACTTTTGTCAAATGCCACTATGGGGTTGGGTTGGTTTTTTTCTTTCCCCCCTTATAATTTTTTAATCAGGGTAGGAAATCTGTCTCCAGTGTCTTTTCCATACTTCCACAGCTTGTTGGATCGTTCAGTTTTGCACCTTAGATGAATCTCATAACTTAAGAACAGATTTTAAATAGTAATTAATTAAGACTATATGCTACATAACTAAAATGGTGACAACTGAATTAATCTACTTTTGGCAAGCATGGAAGAAGAATCATCTGTTTATTTTCTTAGGAAAATGGCTGAGATGCCATTTCTTGACAATGTAACTATGGACCTGCCAATTTTTAACTATAAAGTTTTCTTGAAAAATCCTAAATGCATAAGTTACGTGCTTGTGAGAAGCTTTAAAGCCCTAAAAGAAGCTTGTTAAGCTTTAGAAACATGCCTGAGTGTCACCTACTGCTTTGATTCCTCCTGTTCTTAAAATTAATAATTCAAACCTTATTTTTTATATATATATAATACATAATTATAGATCAGCAGTGTTGGCTATTCCTGATTACTGTTTTGCTTGTCCTGCATTACCTCTCCTGCCTTTCAGGGATCTTGTGTTAGCTATTTAATACCTTTAAAAAAAAAAATAAAGTTATAAAATGTAAAAAATAATCACCGCCTCTTCAAAACTGTAAATATTCTAGAATCAGGCAGAATTGGGGCATAAACTATGAATTACAGAATCACAGAATGGTTTGGTTTGGAAGGCACCTTCGTTGGGACCCACGATGGGTTTGAAACAGCAGATGCAAAGTGGTAGGCGTGGTTCATCTCAGAGGAATTCTGGCTGTGCTAAGTGTCCTTATATTTCTGTGTTGCAGGATCTGCCAAAGCATCTCTGCTTTCCTCAGAAGAACCTAGCCATTTAATTGCCTTTTGGGTTTGGACGTGGTGTTTGATGAAAGGAGGACAGGATCCAGCCTAATTGGCTGCGTGGTGTTGGAAGTAGTCGAGGTGTCAGTACAAAGTTGTCGCTGAGGTTGGTTGTGTGTCTTTGGGAGCACACGGGGAACGGGGACCTTGAATCACGGGGGCAACTGCAACTGCTCGTCTGCAAAGAGCTGGAGTGTAAATCAAACCCCTCTGCTGCCTCCTCTGACAAAAACAGGCTCAGGAACCACAGAAATCTGCTTTTTGGGGCTGGTTTGCACTTCTTTGTCTCGTCAGGGCCCCTTCGTGCTTTCCCTTGCTCAGTGCCAGTGCAGGTCTGTTAGGATTGCCTGAGAAAAGCAGGAGAGCCCTGGCAGTGGCACTTGCCCCGTCACTGCTCAGGCAGGGGAGGTTGTTCCATCTTCAGCTTCTGCATTTGGTGGGGTTTCTGTTTTCTGTGGCAACGTTAGAGAAGCTTCCTTTAGTTATGCCAGTAGGATGACTTGGCTTCTGGATGTGAAGTGAAGTCAGTGATCATCAATACGTTTTCTGTCCCAGGTCACAGAATCCCAGACTGGTTTGGGAGGGAGGGACCTGAAAGTTCATCCAGTTCCACCCCCTGCCACGGGCAGGGACACCTCCCACTGTCCCAGGCTGCTCCCAGCCCCAATGTCCAGCCTGGCCTTGGGCACTGCCAGGGATCCAGGGGCAGCCACAGCTGCTCTGGGCACCCTGGGCCAGGGCCTCCCCACCCTCCCAGGGAACAATTCCTGCCCAACATCCAGAGTAACCTTAAGTCAGTAGGATGGAGAAGCCCTGTACAATTGCTGTGCTACCAACAGCTTTATTACTGTGATTTACACCTTCTATCAGGATTATAAAAGTTCCCCGTGTAATTACAGTTCCTTAACGTTGCACTTGCAACGTAGTGATTCTATAGTAATAGAGTTTCCATCGCGGTAATTCCATTATTGGAGGAAAATCCCCTTGACCTCGAGTTCCACACGCTCCAAGTTCCGTGTGTGCAGTTGCTGCTCTGGCTGTGGGACTCGGGGGCAGTCTGAATTCAGAGAGAAATCTTCCTGCCTTCTTTGTGAATGGGCAGAGTTGGATTTTATTAACAAGTAAGTGATTATTGATGTGTATAAAAATAAGGAATGAAAAAGAAGATAGGCCATGAATTCAAGAGCATGAATTGCTTGTGGTAGGATCTTGAGTGAAGAATTTTTACTTAAACCCGGCCGTTTGTTTCAGTGAATGTGGTCAGACACTGGGAGGAAGGGAAAAACTTGTGTGCTCTTTACTAATTGCATCACTGTTTCCTTTTCCTAAATGGAAGAGATTATGGGGGACGTGTTTTATTAATTCTGCCTTCTTTTCCTGACCTGGTGACTGGGGTTTTGGACGCTGCTGGGAAAATGTCCGGAATCAGTTGGCACTGGCTGTGGTGTTTGCTGGTGGGATCCTGCATCAAATTTTTGACACCCCTGTGTGAATTTATTTTTTGCAAAGCAGCATCATGCAAACCAGGTCGGGGAAGAGGCAGTTTCAGGCACAAATCCCCTGCACTATCATCAATGGCAAGACCATAAATGTTGTGATGGATGCTTGAAGGCAGTTTAATGTAGCACTGGATAAAATAGAAGCCATTACCTCTGGAAGAGCTCCAGTTATGACAGAGAAAATAAATGGTGCTGTTACAAGAGATGTACTGACAACAAAATTCCTGCTGGCTGGGGAGGAGAGCAGCAGAGCACGGTACAGAAACCTACAGACAATTACCCGTTATCTAAAGTAATGTTTATTTTTGGTTTAAATCCGACATGGAGACTGCTTGATAAAATGACTTAATCCAATCTGACAGAAGTTTAGTCTTAATTATACTCGTGCTTGGGAACTGCCCAGTCTTTGCCACTGCTCGGATCTGTGCTGTGACATTTCCCAGCTCAGCACCTGTGTGTGGAGGGCTGTACCTGCACAGACACTGAGCAGAGAGCTGTGTGCTGCCACTGCTTCTTCAAACTCAGCCTGGGGCGGCATTCCTGGACAAAAAACAGGTTCAGGACGAGGGGGAATGGCTTCCCACTGCCAGAGGGTGGAGATGGATGGGATACTGGGGGCAAATTCTCCCCTGGGAGGGTGGGCAGGCCCTGGCACAGGGTGCCCAGAGCAGCTGTGGCTGCCCCTGGATCCCTGGCAGTGCCCAAGGCCAGGCTGGACATTGGGGCTGGGAGCAGCCTGGGACAGTGGGAGGTGTCCCTGCCCATGGCAGGGGTGGCACTGGATGGGCTTTCAGGGCCCTCCCAACCCAAACCATTCCAGGGCACTGATTCATTTTCAAACTACCCCATGAAACATTTCATGTCTTTCATCCATCTCTCTCTTCCATGTTTTTTTAATGGGAGGAGTTGAGGTAACAGCTACAGCAGCAGGCACAGAACATCCTCACTTATCTTTCCTGAAGTCACCTAGGAGAGAGAAAATAAATGAAGCACCATTTTGAGCTTCCAAATTCAATGGAGCTGGTTCCTGCCTGTGGAAGTATTCCTTTCCCATCCCAGCTGGGTCAGACTCAGGAGGGATATGCAGATGTGTGATGGATTCCAGCTCGTGGTGCTGAACAGGCAGTGCTGTAAATCAGCCTCACAGGTAGATAGATCCAAAATCATGGACAGATCCAAGAAAAGAATGCTGTTGATTTCAAATAAACTGTGTGTCAGAGCATCACTGCCCAGAAGAGTTGTGGGCAACCTGCAGATGGGTTCCTGCAGTACAGCGCCGGTGAGCGCTTGTGGGAATTGACTTGAAACGCTCACGCTGCCCTGGCATGTGACTGGGAAAAGATTAATGGTAAACTAGAGGTGGGATGATTCTGATGCACTGTTTGTACTGTTTTGGGGTTTTTCTTTTCATCAAGTCCCAGTAGGACTTTATGTTTCTGGTGTAAGTGGCACTGGACCAGCCTGGATGAAGGGTGTTACTGCTGCCCAATGTTTGCTCAGGGTACATTTCAGTGCGTGGGGGTGTCATCACTCTGCCAGGTGACTGCAGCAGGTAACGAACCAATGCTAATGAAGCTGATGCAGCACAAACTTTTGTTCATTTTCACTCTTCTGACAGTGTTTGAGAAGGACTTGGCGTTCATCCCGCTGCACACACCCCACCCTCTCTCCGGGCAGGCTGGCTCCTGGGCCAGCCCCAGGCTGGGGCCTGGCAGTGAGAGAGGCTCTGGAGCCCATTAGCAATTCTGAAATCATCCAGGGCTTTGATAACTCCTGCATTTTTATTGGCAGCATCCCCGTGCTTCCTCCTCAGAGCTGCTGTGTCAGTGGTTTAACCTTGAGTGTGCACCAGAGCCCCACAGGGATGCTGTTGTGCACAGGATTTGGAATGCAGGATTTGACTGAATCACACCTGATGCTCTCAGAGTGTTTTCCCTGATGCTCCACGAGCTTCTCCTCCCCACCTCAGCCTTTTCCCTTTTCAAAGGCTGCTCCTTAATGGCTCTTGGCTCAGGATTTCTTGTGATCTCTTGTCCTCCTGTGGTTTTCCTGTCAGCGCGTGACACATTCCTGTCTTTTGAGTAGCATGGAATTCCCGAGTTTGGGACTGTTCTCAGTGTCACTCTGTTGTCACGTTGTAAGAAGAGGAAGGACTGAAAGAAGAAAGATGTAGAATGTGAGGTTAATAAGCTATTTTAAAGAACCAAGTCTGGCCTCCGTGTGTCACTCGCTGGTGGTTTGCTGGAGCAAGAAGTGCGGGGCAGAGTCAAATACTGGGCGTCAGCATGGTTGGGAATAACTTCAGGCTGAATATTCAGCTTTGGGAATTATCTTTGTGCCTTGTTCAGAGAGCTGAGTCACGTAAACCCAGGTTACTCCTCTCTTCTTTCTGGGAGAGTGTGCTGCCTCTTGCATTCTTCTCCTGTGTAAGGGAGGTGGCTGAAATTTTTGCACAATTTGCTTTTTTTTTTAAACTTTGCTTAATTAAATATTTATATTAACTATATATTAAATATTCTTTATTTTAACTATATATTAAATATTCTTTATTTTAACTATATATGGTTTTTTGCCATCTTTAAGGAGTACCATTGGCACAATCTAGATATTTTCTGGAATTATTTGGAGGCCTAAGTTAATTTGAGCCAGCAGATAGTGAAAAGGGGATTTTAATCCAAAATACTGCTTTTTCTCAAAGAAAAAGTGCATCAATTCACTTTTAACAACAGCAGATGGTAGCATTCTTGTGCAAGTTATCTGTTTGCAGTGTGAAACAAAGTTTTCTGAACACTTCTTTTTTGTGTATTCTGAAGCTTCTGTGAGTTTTTTAAACTTCTCTTAGACATGAAGTGATTGATCCTCATGAGAACCTTTTCAGCAGAAGATCTGAGCGTCCTTCAGCCGTGAGAGCCCCTGTTTAACAGTTCATTGTACTGAACGTGTGCTGCCTGCTGAAGGTGACAGGATTCAGGGTTTGTTTCCAGGCTTTTCCCGTTTGTTTCCCAGGCTGTGTTTCTTGGTGGGAGGAGGAGTTTTCCCTGTGTGTCAGGAGGACTTTGTGAGCACCTTCTGTCCCGTGCTGGCAGTTCAGCCCGAGCTGAGGTGACATCTCAGGGCTCAGGGGTCTGGCTGCAGCTGTGCCAGCCTGGGCCGGGAGATCCCTGCCAGAGCACCCGTGGCGTTTCCTCCTCCTTGTGCCTGGGGATGAGCTGGGCTTTGCTGGTGCTGGTGAAATCATTTCCCTGGGACGTGCTGAGGGGGTGGGAGATGCTGGTCCTGCTCAGGAGCTGATGGGATCACCGCTCTGGCTCTGAGTTGGAACATTTGTCTTGCTCGTCACATGAAATGATGTGGATCACGTAAAAGCCTGGTGGAGCCCTGGGCTGAGTGTTCAGCAGTGCTGTGTTCAGAGGGGAGAAGCAGCAGAGCCCTTCCCTGTGGCAGGGACTGTGTCTGACTCCAAGCTCAGCTGTCACAACACGAGGTTCTCTTCTTCCTCAGGACAGTTTTGACTGGGCTCTTTGGAGAATTTTTAGCCTAAAATGAGGATACTTCCATGCAGTGGAAGTTAAAGCCACCTCGAGAGCGCTTCCTTCTCCCTTCTTGCTCCCTCCCCAAACTGAACCATGTGCATTTCCCAGCTGGAAGGGGCTCAGGGTGGCTGAAGGGGATGGGTTTTATGTGTTACATTTGATCAGACTGTGGTTTACACCGTAGCTTTGCCTCTCTGCAGCCGGTTAATGCTGATACAGTACCTTGAGTTACTTTAACAAACCATTACATTTTAACTAAAATAGTGCCATAGCCTGGTTGCTGATCGTGCTTCCCTTTTAAGGGAGGGTAGGTATTAATGATGAGTGATATATACAATATAAATTAATTTGTCACGACTGTCACAGGAAGAGCAGTGCAAGCTAAGATTCGGAAGTGAGAAAAGCTGCATCAGGGGCTGGTTGCACCCTGCCTTGTCTTTTCCAAGTGCATGTGATGAGTTTTCTGCTCTGTCCTTCCATGTTAAAGCAACTCCTCTTCCCCCTTAGGAGCACCCCATCCTCGGGCAGCCTTTCTTTGTCCTGCACCCCTGCCGAACCAACGAATTCATCTCTGCCGTGCTGAGTGGCTCACGGAAACACCGCAGGTGAGGGGCACTGCTGGGCCTTGCAGGTAAAGTCAGTCAGCTGCAGAGTGGAAATGGCCAGAACTACTTCCTTGGTCCAAGCAGAATGACATTTCTGTCTTGTCGCTTCAGGCCTGAAAATTAAAACATGTTTGCTATAGGAAGAATGAAAGAATAGCCCCATCTGAAGTTATTTGTGACTGTAGAGTCTGTCTGCAGTACAGAAAAAGCTGGGATAAAATGTTTACGGTGCTTTTTTTGTGTTTTTTTTTCCCCCCTAGACACACAAATTACATCACACTGTGGCTCAGTACCGTAGGCCCAGTTGTGGGCCTGAATCTGCCTCTGAGTTACGCCAAACTGGCACCTGAGCAGAGCACAGGCGCTGACTCGGGTGAAAGGTAAGAAAAGGAAATCACCTTTCCTCTCCCATCCTCCTGTTACAGAGATCAGATGGATAACTGGCAGAACCATTGCCTCCTCCTTTGAAGCCCGTGATTCAGTTCATGTAAGACTCACCTGTCCCTGTGTTCTTCACCTGTCCCTGTGTTCCTCACCTGTCTGCCTTGTTGCCTCACTTGCTTTGCAATGAAAATTTGCACACAGAGAGAGGTTCTCAGCCCATTGCTGCCACCCTTCATGAGTCCAGAGGGTCCCTGATGTGTCCTGGGGTCTGTCTCAGGTGTGGAGAAGTGTTTCCTGTTGGTTCCCCTAGCACAGGGTTGGGGGTCTGGTATAACTGCTGCAAGGATTTCAATTTAATCCCTTTTTTTGTATTTGGTGTCGCCTCTCCAGAGCCCTGAGCTGAAGGACTGGGGGAGGTTAGGCTGTGATGAAGCTGCTGCAGACTTTCCTGGGGATGAAGTCGAAAGATCCTTCCTGGCTGGTCAGCCATGCCAGCGTGGAAATGATTGCTCATGGCCCTTCCTCTGGCCAGAACTCGCCACTGATGGCGGTGGGAGCTGGCTGCAGCTGTGGGAACATGTCCCCAGCACCACCCTGGGGAGGCCTGACCTCCCTCGTGACCGAACTACTCCTTGAAGTCACTCATCTCCTGCCCTTGGTGAGGCTGCACGCAGATGCAGAGCCAGAGCCAAGCTGCTGCATCCACTGAACTTATCTCTAGAAAATCTGCACCATCTGTGGGGCAGAGGATGCAGTATAAATACAGAAAGATGCTCGTGGGATGTGGTGTGAGCTTGTGGCAGTCGGGGTAGGGGCTGAGACTGCTTCACCTGGGAACCACCTTGTCCAGCAGAGCCTGGGCAGGGCCCACCCCCGTGTTCCCCAGCCCACACAGAACTTCCTCATCCCGGGATACCCCGTCACACATCAGGGAGCAAACGGGCTTGGGACTGTGACAGACAGAGCCCCGGGAGTCTGCAGCTGAGAGAGCACGTCCAGCTCCGGAGCTCAGGTGCCTGGAGCAGCCGTGGGGAACATCTGGCTCTGCCGTGCTCCGCTGCCTGTGCGGGGAGCTGCCCGTGCCCCGTGGGAGCTGCTGCTGTTCCCAATTAGTGTTTCTCGTTGTACTCGTGGTTGTTCACAGGTTTGCTCCCTACCCTGCGCTGCTTCCCCTGACAGCTGTTGGTTTTTGGGGAATTGCCTGGTGGTGCTGCCACTGACAACCAGATTACAAGGGGCTTCCCTACCACCCATCCTGGCTGCTCTCCCAATCCCGTTCTGTCTGCAGCATGAAACAGAGTCTGAGCAGCTGACATGGAGCCACGGATTTTCCTTTGTACATTCAGCAATTGTCACTTGCACACGGAGTCCAGTGTGTGCCACACCAGTGTGAAATGCATCCAGATTCTGGTTTTCCAGATTTATGTTTTTAACTTCCATCCCGTGTCGTCGGTGGGTATGGAACACGGAGTGCAGTCCTTCGAATTCCATCGGTGCGGAATTTGTTTGCCAGCCATTTGGAATTAATAATGAAAGCACATCATTTATTTTGTTCTGGGTCATAACAACCTGAAAAAGCCATTTTTTTCTGTGTGAGATTTACAAAATATGGCCCGCAGCTACATTGATTTTTTTAGCGCTTTTGGTAACACATGCTGGATAACTGCATCCACAGCCCATTTTTAAATTTAAGTGAGACTTAGACAGGAGGAAGAACCAACAAAAAGACAGTAACAGCAGGTTGAAGAGCTGCTAAATGTTCACCCCTGCTCTGTGATCTTCACTTGTGATACCCTGGAACAGAAGAGTAGAAGCACTCAGCCTTCAAAATGTGGAATTTATATGCAAATGGAAATAAAGATTTATTTTTTTTTTTTACACTGAAAAAGTCTCAACATGACTTTTTTACCTTAATTTACTATTTGTAAAGAAAGAAGAGATTTACTTGAACAGGGCATCACACGTTGTGCTGGGCTCAGGATTTGCTCTGTCAGGGACAGCCCCAGGCTGTTGTCACACCTCCTCTCCCCGGGATCACTGGGGTGTCCTACAGCCACGCATTCCCTTGGCTGGGCACTCCAGCCCTTCCCAGAGTCCGGAGCTGTCCCTGCCTTGCTCCCTCCCTGCTGATAAGGCCCCTCCAAGCCCCTCCTCAGTGCCTCAGACAGGGGCTGATGATGGGGACCACGAAATGGGTGAGAAAAGGGAGAATTCCGTGCCCTGCCACGAACCTGAACCTCCTGACACCCTAAACAACGAGGTGACAGTGCAGTGTCATCAACAGTACCAATGTTTCCCTGAAATTTGCCTGGAAAACCAAAATTCAGCTCGGTTAGTACAAACACATGGAAGTTAGACAGAGGAACAAACACAGGCTAACATAAATATTTGGGACCAAGGAGAGAAAAAAGCCTGTTTGGGTATCTCCTTTGTAATGGCTGGGGTGGGAGGTAGGCACCCAAGTTCCCATTTACAGTTATGCCTTAATGACTTAGGATCTCTTAACAGGATTTTAATGTACAAAAATCATACTTATC
>VZTA01007386.1:0-10438 GCA_013398855.1 Mohoua ochrocephala | reverse complement strand
AAGGAAAAAAAATATAAAAAGCCTTATTTTCCATTTACATTGTCTCCTTCAGATTTGCCAGTCTTGAACAGTTACGTGTCCTTTTGGGTGTCTGTGCCTCAGGTTTTGGAAAAGAAAAACTTTGGCATCTCTTGCGCTCAGAACTCTTTTTTGATAAGTTTTTATATTTACTGACCAAACAACTTCTATGTCTAAAACAAGAAAAACAAATAGAAGTTCATAATGTTTTTGCTGCTCAAATAGATCATAGTAAGATAACATTTTTATGAAAACTGACTTTAGAGATTTATATCTTTCTATACATTTCAAAAATTATCAAATTGTTCCTTCTGCTGCTGCACTAGAGCAGTGTTTTGGCTTTGCAAGGTATATTCTCCCCTGTATTATATGTAACTGTGCAGAAATTGTCAAAACTAACTATAACCAGGCATTTTGAATGCTCTTGTTCTTGATTATGATAACTGCTTGTCTGATTTCACACTAATGTATCGTGCATAGGGTTAGCATTCATCCCTCTATATATTGATTGCTGACACAGCAATGTCCTGAAAGGAGAAAACTGCATTTATATAAATCCTGAACTAAAAAATAACTAATGAAATAATTTGTAATCAGAGGTTTTTGAACACTAAAGTGCCTTTGGCATCAGCAGACGGGGCACCTAGAAAAGCCTCTGTAACAGTTGCTAATTTTTAAATTTTTCCTTCTGTATAACAATTGTTAGTGTCTCTAGTGTCCAGCTACAAAAAATAGGCTGGTTGTTTTAAGACTGTATTTCAGCTGCAAAGTAATATATGCATTTTAGGAGCTTGCTGTTTTAACAAATGTGGTGCTATTTGTTATTGTGTTAGAAAATTGCGTGCAGAAAAGACCTGCATGATTGCAGTACAAGCCCTGTAACCAGAAGACCCAGTGTTGCCCCAAAAGCTTTGCCAAATGTCTATTATTAAAAATAAGTAAATGGATATGATTGAGATTTCAGGGAAGGAGCAGATATCATCTTCTATCTTCCATCCTACCTTTTAAAACAGTGATCCCCTTGTCTCAAAACATTCGAGGACTGGTTTATTTTAATCCTGTAACATTACCACTGAAGATGGCAGCTTTCAGCCTTTAATTTAAACAAATACCTGTGTGTGTTGCAAGTGAGAGTGTCTGAAATTACTATTTGTTCATAGTCAACCTGATATGCCATTCAAGAAAGATCAATTTGGAAAAGAACACCTGCACAAAAACACTACAAGGATATACAGGTAACTGGAGACCCTGTTTTAGGATACTAAAAATGATTGGCCTGTTTAATCCAGAAAGAGGAGAATGTTTATTGTTCTCTGTCATTTGTTCAAGTGAATAAGCACCAGGGAAACCAAAGAGCTATTAAAGTTTAAGGATGATTTTGGCAAAAGAGTAAATGAGTATAAATAGTCTATGAATAAATTTAAGGTAGATATTAGAGGAAGGTTTCTAGCCATTAAGAAACTGATGTTCTGAAAAAAGCCTTTGAACAAGAATGACTTTGGAAAAAATGTAATTAGTTATAAAAAAGAACTACTGCTATTTGTTATTTGCAGTTCCACTGTTGCCTGCAGTTTCCAAGGACTGTAAAGATGACACAGAATTTCTTGTCTAGCCCTGTACCTACTTTCCTCTTGCTCTGATACAGAAAGTGTGCAGTTCACGTTCTGCAAGTCACACTGACTTGCAGGTCTCAGACCTTCACTTACACCACTAGGAAAGGTTTGTGGATGTTGGGAAACTGGAGGATATCATGCATTATTATGTAGAGGGACTCATTATTTCTAAGTCTTTGTACAGAAATACCATATCCTACTACAGTAATGTACATCTATATCTTTCCCATCAGTCCCACAGCTGATAAAACAGTAAATTTAAGTTACAGACACTTTCAATATTCATGCTTTAAGTCTTGCAAGGGAGAATTACTTTAAAAAAAAATCTTGTTCTGGTGTTATAATATAGAGTTTAGCCTAGAAACTATTGTTAAGTTCATCATCAAAAAACCTGAGGATATCTGTAGCAAGTTCCTTTTTCTCATAAAGAAATATATAGGGCAAGACAGTCAGTAACCTAAAAGCTTCCAGCTCTGCAGAGAAAGAGATGGAAATTACACATTACATCTTTCATAGAGAAGCTTCACAGCCCCACTGCTGCAGAGAAAGAACTAAGCAATGTGTGAATTCAGGTTTGCAGAGAAAACTTCACTGCCAAAGCCAAGGGCTCTTGAAGCCTAACACTTACCTCTCCCTCAGAAATGTCTTATAGCTCAAATATTGCAGTAGTGGCACACTGAAATGTCTTATATAAAAGGCATCAAAGGTAAGATTGAAACTATTGTCTGAGGGATATTTAATATTCATGAAGACAGATTTATCAGAAAGAAGAAACAACTCTCCTAGAACTGAACCTTGGAGAAGGGTACAATTATTTCAGACGTGAGTATATTAATGAATAGTAACCAACATTATCTTTACTGACCTTATAGCATCTATTGTGATCATTCATATTAACAGCATAAGAAATGTAAGGCATAGCACAACATAATTTATTAACTTCATGAAAACAGTGACTTCTGGGTAGCTATTAAACAAATAAAAAACTAGGATGTTTTTAATTAGTTACAGAGGTTAAATAAGCATTAAATTGGAAACCAAAATGGTAAAAAGAGGTGATGGAAAACTAAAACCTCTTCTACTCTTTGCTTCTAAAGCAGTAAAGCTTTAACAAAGCGACCTAGGAATCACCAGGAAAAGTGAACAAGCCAGGATCAGATTTTTTGGATGTCATGTGTTACAAAGTCGAGGAACAAAACTGTAAAAGTTGGCACAAAGGCACAAGAAGACATTTAGGAGAGTGATGATTGGCTTTGTTCTTAAAATAAGAATCAAGATAAAAAACCTAGCAAGTGGCATAATTCTTGGAAAAAACAGAACAGAACATAAGTTAAAGAAAATCATATGGGATGTCAAGTCCTTTGTAACAATGCATATAAAGATGAAGATGTAGCAATCTGTTCTTGTTTCTCCTTATTTAGATAAAGTTTTTCAAGTGATTCTGGAAAAGGATCACCTTATTGTGTCAAGAGCATTAAAATACAATTTCAGACATCCTGCATGTAGGTTTCTTCTTTGTCAGTAACCCAATGTAAGCCCATGTTAGAGTATGAGGCAGAATCTAGCAGATGAAGAGCTGTGGCTGTCCAACTAACACCTGAGAGAATAAATACTGTGCCCAGTGCCAGTCATATACTTTAGGTCATTTGGCATAGATGTTCCCCCCAGACTTGTCCTCTCTTCAACAGCAGAAACAATTCAAACACATTCAGACACTTAACTAAAATAAAATGCATGCAATGCCAGTGTGACATGACAGAGATAAAGTTAAACCCCCCCACAGCACATGCAGGGCTTGCTCTCCAGTGGAGATCTCAGCTCACACAGACAGTGTGTGATCCAAGTCTTACTCTGTGCCTTTCTTTTGCTTCCTGTTCATAACAACCCTGAACTCCCTTTCCATCTCACCAGGGGACTGAGCCCTTTGCTTTCAGGTGAGCCCTGCTTCTGAGTTTGTCATGCTTTTAAGTGTGATGTGAGGCTTAACGCACTGCCTCTGGAGGTAGGCTGCAAGTGAAGCTGCTGTTAGTGCCTAGGAATGCCAGTGTCACGTCACGAAACCACTGAGAAAAGCAGCACAGAGCTTGGCGAAGACCATCTGATGCTTTAACTAGAATTGTGTATTTATACCTTCCAAATGAACAATGTAATAATCAAATTGGAACAACTGTCAGGACTTCTTTTAATTCGAGTGGGAAAAGAATTGACTAATACAAAAATTGTACACATCCATTCCCCCAGGTCTGCAATAAAAACGTCTGAAATGGTGTTCAGTGTTTACATCTCTCTGCAATGTCCTTTGGCTATTTCTCTGCATTTTCTTGAGTGCTTACAGTAAACTTCTGGAATATGTGTACTATTAAAAGATTGGTCCTTAAGTATCAGCCCAGGCAAGGGGAAGGGGTACTTCACTACGCTTGCTCCTCTGACTGATTTGATGATGAGTTAGTTCCTCTAACAGCTCTGTACTCCTTCACAAGACTTTTTCTTGGATGACTTGTTTTCACCTTCATTTTTAAAGTATTTGATGAAAAAGTCAAAACGCATAATGTTAATAATGCTCTGAATATTAAGGCAACTGCTAAATTGCTGTATTTGTCTCTGAAAATGGATATGCCATGTTAGAAAGAAAATTTGCATTGAATGATCCTATATCCTCTACTATAAAACAAAGGTAAAAAAAAATCACACAGAAATTAAATCTTTCAGAGAAATTACAATAAATGTTGTTGGGGTTTTTTTAACAATAGAGGTGTCTGGAAGACTTAGTGAAGTCTAAAAAGAAAAGATCCAAAAACGAGACAATCAAAACTCTAAATAAAATAAGCAAATATGACTGAAAATTGCAAAAACAGTAACAACTACTTTGCTGTGTTAAGAAGTTCCCTGAAGATTGACTAGAACTAATATTTGTTCTGGTTAGGGACTAAGAAAAAATGATCACCAAGTTATATTCAGATGAATAATATTTAGTCCCCTTTAGAATTCTTTTCTTCAGAGAGGATGTTATAAAGGGGATTTGAAGTAAAACATACAAGTGGTCCCGCAGGTCTTTCTGACTGCTGTAACATGACTATTATGCAAGAAAAGAAGACAGAGAAAAAGTTAGAAAAGAAATATAAGGAAAGAGACAGAGAAAGGAAAATGGTACGCACTAAAGATTTTTCTATACATGTACTCTACCACCAGATACTTACCAAGTCTGTGCACTCAGAGCCACTGTTGCTTCTAGCTAAGTCTTAAATTCACCTGAAGAGATCTCAATTTGCTTATGTTGAAAGGCCTGATAAAAGTTAGGTCTTAAACAGAAGGCTTAAATGTTTGCTACGTTTCATATGGCTTCATGCTTTTTACAAGAACTTTATTCAAAGTCTCTACAAATGATGTAACAAACATTTCTTAGTTCCATCTCATTAATACAGTAAACTAGTACCCTGTGATCAGGGTAAGAGAGTAGCAGAAATGTAGAAATGGTAGAAAGGGACTGCAGGCTTCAGGGAGAGTAATTATAACTCTGCTTTCCTGTATAAATCATGTGTTAGTTTATCAGAGATTTTAAAACTTCAAAATTACCAAAAAGCCAATTAACTACTGGAAATTTCACCATCACTTCAGGTATCATTTATCAGAAATTAAGAAGGCAGAACTTGCAGTAACCTACAAGCAAGAGTTGAGTCAGATGAAACCTAGAATCTCTTCATATTGCTTCTGTCCAAAACATTTTTTTCAATTGTGGGCTCAGATGTCTCTTGAGTGTTGCTAAAAACTTGATGGAATTTTGCTGAGAGACATGAACAGAAAAATACTCTGAGGAAAGGTTAGCCTGAAAGCCTCTGCAGAATGAAGAGAATGGAAGAGGTATTATCTCCTAGGGGTGAACAACAGGTAACAACCTCTCTCTTATACCACATATGATACACTTTCCTTTTTCCTAAAGCTCTTCAAGCATACTCTCCTGCCCAGGAACGCTTACTTATTAAGACCTACATTTTCTTTCTGTTCACTTACATCGCCACTAGGAGACTAAGACCTTTGTTTAGCTTTCATGTACAGGGAGCAGAAAAAGCCCCTGTATCATTCCTGGTGTAGACTTCTCTCTCTGTAGTAGCTGCTACATCCTTCACGCTGCTTTCTTCCTGCTGCCTGTGAACCAAGGACCACAGGATCAGCTCTGACACTACACAGATCCGAAACCTCAAACTACTGAGGGAGATCTCTGAGGAAGTTCATAGAAGGATAAGAAATCAAGAAATTACGCTGTCAAGACAAAATCATTATCAAACCGGGGAGCTAAGAAAGAGATTCCTCCATGGGCATGTATGAATATCTATGGGAAAAAACCCTGTGAATCTGGCTGGGGTTGGGTTTTTGGGTCATCACATCAAGTCATCAACCTGTGCTGGTGAGCTGGCTGAAAATTACATCTCAGCAACAGGGTAGAGTTAACGTACAGCAGCTGCAGAGGCTATCCCTTTCCCATTTGGCTGGTGTTCTCTGGGCAGCAAAGGCTCTTCAGGTGTTGTGTCAGAGGAGGTGGACTACATGAAGGGTTAGCCTGACAGATTGCTAAATCCTAGAAATCTTTTATATATTAATCAATAAATATTTGCTTAATACTTGTACGTTCCGTATATTCTGCTTTCAAAGATTCTTTGCACACAGCAAAAGAAGTCTGAACAAACTGACCCAGAAGAGAAGATCTATCGCTGGAAAGCCTTCTTGTGACCTGTCACTTCTGCTGCACTTGTGAAAAAACATCAGCCATAATTCAGCTCTATTTCTACCCCTGAAACACTAAAGTATATTTAGAATTGAGCAGAAAACAGCAGTTTTATGTTTAATACCTCCTATGACTTGTACCAGTGAGCACGTTTGGACAGAAAGTGAAGATTATTACACCCAGCTGGAGCCTCAAGGAGAACTGGTATTAAGCATAAAGTATCCTCAGAATTTGCTCAAAAACATATAGTAGTTAATAACACTTCTATTCTTTTGGAGAGTGCCAATTTTTTTCCTCCTTTATTTTCACTACTTCATAAGAGAGTTTCTGTTTTCAGATTGAAAATTCATTATAAGATGGTCAGAAATATTGAGACAAAGGAGAATGCTATCATATTGGTTCAGCAAACAAACAAAATGCTCTGTCTGTTATCATAATCTTACTTCCTTAGCAAACAAATGAAATTAAAAATACCCTGGTTCACCCCATGTAAAAAGGCTTTGAACTTCTAGCAACATCCCTCCAATTTTTTTTTTGTTTTTTTTGTGGTTGTTGGGTTTTTTGAGAAAAGCAGGAGTTTGAAATGGTGCTTGCATTCACGTTTTTATCTATAACGTATTAAACTGCTCAAAAGAAAAATAGCTTAAATGTTTGGAAAGGCTAATTATTAGAGAAACATATCCCAGCTCATGATGATTCCATTGTGATTAATGAAATGTAAATATTTACCCATACCGTCACTCCAATAGTAACATTCTACCTATTGAAATTCTCCTGCAGCAGGTGACGAGCACTGGTTTCTACACAGCACAGAATATCTAAGGTCTCACTAAGGAAAAGGAATATAGTATTTGCAAATCTTTTATGGAGAAGAGGCCCACATATTCTCTATATTTTCAAAACTGCATTGCTCATTTCTAAATAAATAATAATAAAAATTATTTAGAGTTCCCCTAGATTTAATAGCTGATCTTTTCTTAAGAAAATTATCATTGTTGGTTTTTCCTTTCGAGAAACTTAGCTTGGTTTCCTCTTTTTCTTTTAAACATTTTTTAAGTTGTTCAATTTCAAATATACCCCCTTTGAAAACTCTGCTATTCTACTGCATATGCTAAATAAATAACAATGCTGCATGAAAAGCACTTTACGTGTTCAAAGTGCTATGTAAACATTCACAACTGAAATTATTTATAGACATTAGACCTGGAAGGAGCACTCTGGATTCTTTTTTTTTCAGTAACTCCATTCTTCAATTAGGTGCCATTTTAGCCTACTTAGAAAATTTGTCCCTGTCTGAGAATGGTCTCCACAGCTTTTAGGATTGGAACAAATTAATATAAAACAGTTATCTGTTTAAAGCCAGCCTTGCTTCATGGATATCACATTTTCTTTCAATAATCTTCTTCCTTTAAGAGGCAGTTGCCAAGGATATTAAGGAATAGATTTACAGCTGGAAGGCAGGAAGTTCTTGTTTAGATGTTTTATTTTTCTCTGCGAGTGACCCTCAGTTGCATTTGACTTGAGAACAATGAAAAGTCAAGTTTTATAAACAGATGAAATACTACAATTTGTACTGTATACCTTTCAAGGGCTTTTAATATATTTTTTTAAGTGTAATGATACATCTTTCACTTGACATATTAATTCCTTTGTTAAGCTAAAGACATCTTCTGATGGTAGATAGTAATTGAGCAAAAAGCAGTCCAGTAGAACAGAGGCATTTTGTATATGCAGGCTGGGATGCAACACAGTTGATGGCAGCTCACAGGTCCCTCAGCACTCACTGTGGATGCTGCTTTGCAGCGTTATGGCAGGATTTCGTTCAGGAGAAAGGACTAACCTGGGCTCTGCATATTCACACCTTCCTGTGCTTCAGGAGTTATCAGCAGAATTATCATCGAGAGAGGGCTGTCACTAGGGCGCCTTTGTACTGCGAAATCAGATACGAAAACATTAGTCTGAGGTAAATGAAATTGATGCTTAGGGCTCTTCCAGCTCAAGATTAGAAACAAAACAGTCAGAAGAATGTTGATTTCAGGACTAGAGTTTGAACCATCCTTCTGAATTTTAAAAAGGCTTTTCTGGCTGTTATTAACAGGCACAGTTTTGAGATGATAGCTGTTTCTGGTCACTCTCAGCAGTCTCTGGTTACTGCAGAACAAATGTTCCTGTTTCTTTTCTGGAAATACAGAAATGCCACTTCAGTGTCTCATTCAGGGTCACCACTGGAAGCTTTCATCCAGAGTGTTCCATTATTATTGAGATTGCAATAGTGGTGGTCTTAAACTCAGATCCTTTCAAGGAAAGCTGATGTATTTCTTAGAAGGTAGTTACAATCACAAAACCCAAACATAATGTCAGTAGAACAGCTGGCATCCTTCTCTGCCAACATATAAAGTCTGAAAATTGCTACATCCAGACACCCTTGTACCACCAGGCAGTCATCAAACAGCTTTTTAAATCAAACAAAAATAAATGAATGAACACTTTCTTCTAAATTTCCCTTGACAGAGAACATATAGAGTATAATAAGAACTTTACAGTCCTGTAATTACTCTGGCTCATTTTAGCAGGCTCTTTCTCTTATATAAAAATTGCCATTTACTGATGCGATGAGGATCCCATTAATTAAATCTTCTCTGGATTTCTTTTTGTTATTTTCTCTTCACCCCATAAATACCATCCAACCACTTCTGAGAATTTGTCCTTGACGCTTTGGCTGACAAATCAGAAAAATTCTTTCAGTGACTTCATCCTCTTTTTCCCCAACAGATCTAATATATAGTTGATTTTGACTTCTCCATGGATCGAATTTCTTGTACACGATTTATAGACCACCTACTACTGTTCAGGTATAATTTAGACACACATTGAGTAACATGGAATCACGCACAAGTATATGAATTAAGCGTGTGCACAGCGGCCTTTGATTGCTTCCATAGTCCATTCACACAGTCTCCAGATTGGCACAAGCTCAACCTGGCTGCTATCTTTAGACTGACTTCACAGAGCTTTCTGCTTCTGTTCCAGTGTGCACAGCTACAAGAGGAATAATAACATCTTCCCTCTTACGGAGGGAGAACCTCCTGCAATCACATTCCTTTTCTTTCTACTTTCTCACATAACTGCCAAAATGGTGGTGGGTTTTTAAATTTGTTTTCATTTGGTTTGCTTTCCTTTTTTATGAACGTGTGTAACTCTAGAACATTATAAGACTTTAATGTTAAAATATATCTTCTAGGCTGCATAGGCTAGAACTGCAGTTTCCAGCACAAGCGCTATTTTTTGTGATAAATGTTCTAAGGTGAAGAGCATTATTTTTAGAAACCAGGTCAGTGGATAATTATGGAAGAGGAAAAGTCAGTTTCATCCTTGTTAACCTATGTTCTGGTTTTGGTTGTGGTAGAATTAATTGCCTTCATAGCAGCTAATATGAGGCTGTGTTTTGGGTTTGCAGTGAAAACAGGGCTGATAATGTAGAGATGGTTTTGTTATTGCTGAGCAGGGCTCACACAGAGACAAGGCCTTTTCTCTTTTCCATACTGCCACACTGGTGAGGGGTCTGGGGATGCATGACCACCTGCACATGACCCAACTGATCACAGGGATATTCCACACCATAAGACATAAGCAAATAAAGCCGAAAGAAGAGGAAATATTCAGAGTGATGGCATTTGCCTTCCCAATTCACCATTACACGTGATGGAGCCCTGCTTTCCTGGGGATGGACGAACCTCTGCCTGCCAATGAACTCAACGGGCCTTTATAGGGATGGTCCATAGACTAAGGGAACGATATCTGTGTGTATATCTATCAAAGGTCAGGAAAGGTCATGCAAGATACAAGTGGGATGGAATAAGGAGTAGAAACTGTCCTNCCTGGTTTTGGCTGGGACGTGGTGCATTTTAGTAACAGGTACAGTGCTGTGGTCTGGATTTAACACGAGAGTAGTGTTGTTAACACACTGATGTTTTGGCTGTTGCTATTTAAGTCAAGGGCTTTTAATTGTCTCATGCTCTCTGACAGCGAGAAGCTGCACAAAAAACTGAGAGAGAGCATAGGAAGGACAGCTGACCTGAACTGACCA